>DWAJ01001490.1:0-21959 GCA_018238005.1 Eurema mandarina | reverse complement strand
TGGAATAAAAGGCCTTTTTTTATTGCATAGTGCTACAAAAATAAATATCTGTCAAAGCTCTAATAAGATTTATATTTTGTGGCTTAAATATATTTGTCGCCTTATAAAAGAAAACCTGGAGTATATCACAGAAGAAATTTGTCACAATATATTTTTATAAATAAATAGTTATAGTTTTGCATAATAGGAGATCTCTTATAGTTTTGTTAAGAAAATAAAGGGTACTTCTAATACAATAAGGAATAATGTGAGAATGTTTTTTTCTGATTTTGTTTGGTTTCATTTAAATAATGCAATTAGAATTATAAGTTATAATGTTTATTTGTGAATATATAGCTTATATTTTGAAACAAAACAAAACTTACCATTGCAAAAATGTTGTGTTTGTTTCTATAATTTTCAATAATCTGCCTAATTTTGTATCATCACAACACAAAGATTAATTTACCATGTACATATATATTTGCAAATATTAAATGCTTTAAAATATTAAGTATTTATAATGTTCAATTACTTAAAATTTTTATGTATCTGCAAATTGGACATATAAAATATATTTGCAGTCTAAATTTTTTGTCTTTGGAAGTTTGTAATCTGTTAAACATTGCTTCAATAATGGTGGTTAAATTTTATCTTATTAAATTAATGTTTTTGAGATGCCTTAAATGCCTGGTTTTTTTCATAACAGATGTATAAAAAAGAACATGAAATCAGTGACTGGACTATCTATACATGTTGTTAATTCTAGGATAATGTGCAATAATTTAAGATGTCGTCGCATTAAATGTGAATTGTTATGATTTTTTTAATTCTTTAAAAAGAAATAAAAATATGAAGTTTCTATTCTTCTTTTTTGTTTTCCTGTACATTCCTTTTCCCTAAAGGAAAGCCCTTTTCCTTTAAATATAACTTAACAGCATTACACATTTATATACTAGATTGCGCCTGGTAGAAATTACTTATAGGTAATATGGCCGTCTATTATAATTGTTTTATCTACGTAAAAATTAAAGCTACTAATACAGATGGGGAAAATAAAAGTGCATTGCACGATTTAAAAATAGTCATAAATGATAATTAAGAAATTGGTCATAGGCGAATTCAAATCGCATATATCATCTTATAAGTTGTCTCTGAAGCTTGAAGTTATTAGACAGCGCTGATAATAGCTTGAAATTTGAATTTGAATGAATAAAAAGCAATGGTAGTATATTAAATTAATTATATTGTTAGACATTTTTTTACAAAAAGTGGTAGTTTAAAAACACTTGTATGCGAGTCTGACATAAATTTTCTATAGAATCAACATAAATTATTAACTCTTAACTTTAATAATATTATTATTATCTACTCTGTACGCACCGCGCAATGACATTGACATTTGGCTATCAAATAAAAGCTTTATTTACAAACAAAATCAAACTTAAAACTTTAGTTTAATTATCATTTGATAAAACACCATTCGATAATTTTCATACGTTATGAACGATTCTAATAAAATAAAAGCTCCTCAACCACGCAAAGTTGGTGTGTGGACAGAAGGAGTACCAATACAAGCAAAGTAAAATACATTTCACCCAGAATATACAAATCTTTTGCAAATATACTTATCATATCAAAAAATATAATTTCAGAGAGCTTGTAATACCCAAGAAATCACCTGAATCTCTGGACGACATACCGACGCTCCCGGATTTAGATGACTTGCAGGATATATTAGAAAAAGAATTGTCTAAACCGCCAATGTAAGATTGAGTCATTAATATTATGTATAATAGAAACATTCCATAAGATTTTTTTTAACTTGTTGCTTCATCAGAGTTAGTCAGTTTCTTGCCAGTTCGTTTCTGTAGAAACTGCCTTCCGAACCAGCGGTAAATATTTGGCAATAGCATTACAATTTAAAAGTATAAGCCTAGTTAAATAAGGATATGTTTGACTTTGACTTTGCATATATTACTTTTAATTAAAGTTAAAAACTGACTTGATATGTAATGTATGGTATTTTAGATCGGAAAGAAAGGATAGGGAAACCGCATATACATTAGCTGAAGTGGATAGTGGAATTGCAGGATCAGCTGATGGCATCGAGGCTGCTTTGGAGGTTCTTAAATCATACATACCTCAAACAGAAGCTGACTCGGATACTGTTTGGACAATAGATTCTTTACTTACCCAGCTAGCTCAGGATAATGATGAAACATAATTTGTTATATTTGACAATTATAATCAATTAAATTTTTAACCATGGTAATAATCGTGTCATTAACCTAATTCTGGTTGTTTTTAAATAATTTTTGTTAATTAGCTATGATTCTAAAGAAAAGTAAGTCTATGTAATTTATCTGTTGTCTAGTTTTTTTTTTAATAAGAAGAGGGGAGACAAGCTGGACGCACTCATGATGGTAAGAGTAACACCTGTAGTTCCATAACACAAGCTCTTAATATGGGATTAGATGGTGTAAGTAATTTGTTTATATGATGCAAAGGTACAGGAAAATGTCAGATTATGTATAGTATTTATTTTTAATAAAGACCTATAGAAAAATGTATGAACATAAAAAAATTAAAACAAAAAATGTCATGTAAAAATGATTTTTAATAAGAATAAAATGCATATTATACAATGTATGATCATTAACTAATATCTATAGGAATGATAAATTGTTTTTAATAAATAATTCAATACTTAAATTGATTTTATTTTAACAGAGATCCATTTTATATAGATAATTTACATTGCATTATCCAAAATAAAATAAGTTTTCTAAGCTGATGCTGTGATGTTATAAATTAAATTACTATTAACTTTAGTCATAAGTATTATGAAAACATTCTTAAATAACAAAACATATTATAATTTAAACGAAATACAGGTGAATTATATATGAAATAGCCATTGAATTAATTATGTTAACAATATAACACATCTACGTACACTCTCGGCCTCATAAATTCGTTACAACTTGGATCTTTAACAAACTGTACACCTAAAACTAAGGTTTATTAGTAAATGTATGGAGTAGGGTATTCATATACCCTCCCGCACATCTAAAGGCAATAACTGCTGTTATTAACAACACTACATACGACGGGAGTATAGTAGCAACATATAATTCACGTCTGTTTAGCAAACTCAGTCCGGAGACAAAGAAATGTGAGCCTATAACCCAAAGGACCTTCTTAAAGTTCTTTTCATCTAGCCCATTGAAGAATATGATGCTCCAAAAGGTGTTGAGTAGGATCATACAGAGCGTCATAGCTGCACTGGTTACGAAGAAAAATTCCGTACCAGTATTGAGACCGAGTGTGCCGGGTCCAACCTGAAAAATATGACAATATCTTATTGACTTAAAATTACCCTTGAATGGTTTAATTCTTTAGATAATTTTATGGGAATAATAGTAGTGGTAACACAAAGTAAAACTATGTTACTATGTTGTTGTTTAAACAATATTAAAATAATGTACAAATGTTTAAATAATGTACTATTTAGTTATAATATATTATTTCTGTATGCTTATGAACAGGGAAGACCACTTTTCATTGAGTGACTCAACTAATTTTGTGCCTAATTTTTTTATTTGATATAAGATAAATATTTAAAGTCTGTCTAAAAAGTTCTTACCGAGTCTGCAAGAACATTGAGAAATGCAAAGGCACCACTCATAATGCCAAATCCCAGTCCTGAGACATAGGCCATCTCTAACTTGTGGCTACCAATCTCATGATTCTCCGATATCTCCTTTAATCCTGCTTCTGTTTTTCGCAATAATAAATATGTGCAGTAACGAAAGCATTCCTGTAACGAAAAGAACACAAATATTAACAAAAGACCTTATACATTTTGTTATTTAGTATAAAAACATGCAATTTTGTTTTTTCACTGTCAATGGATTTAAGGACAAATTTATGATATTATAGCAAAATAGAAATACCAAAAAAAAAAATTTAATATATTGTTCTGTCCGTGCTATACACATTTCATTTCATTACCATCAAGAATTCCAGTTCTAAAGTAAAGTATCAACACATGATCACAAAAAAAGATAAAAATACCTGAAATATGATGGCAAACACCATTCCAAACGCCAAATAGCCCCGTAATGGTATGACGATATACCAAACAACTGATGATATTAAAAAGGATAAGAGCCAGAAAAATGCCGCGGCTATCATTATTATGATCCTTACTGGGTCTTTTGCTATTGTAAGAGCAAACATCGCGATCGGTGGACCAAAGGCCAGTAAAGAACAACTAAAGAACTCTGCAAGAGTCATCTTGGAAATTCTTTAGTATATTTCTTTTATATTTAGGTACAGAAGTTTTAGTCAGCCCCGTAAAGCCCTCGGTATTGTTTTGTAAATATTAAACCGCTATAATAGTTTTATTTATCATCTTATTTAATTTATTAATACGTTTTCATATTATTACTCACTGACCACTGTCACTGACTGAAGTGACATAACAGATAATAATATCCATTTGTCATACATTCTATTGAAATTATAAAAATATAAAGTAGTACGCTGCATATGAGCCCTCTGTGTCGTTATTACGGTTACAAGTTTAAGGCATATTATATGCCTTAAATATATTTTTTTATTTTTACATTATAATTCTTAAAACTAGTGTGTATTTTTATAAATTAAAAAGTCCAAAAAACCTGCTTCTCGTTGAAAATTCAGCAACTGTCATCTGTCACACTTAAATGTCAATGTTAAACCAATGTTTTTATTTTGAAATATTCCCATTTCTCCTTGCTAAAATGTTAACCTAAAAACCAGGTTATTTATAAACTCGCTGAAATAAATTATGCTAGAAACTAAAAAAGAAAATTATTAAAATGCCACCAAAACAAGCCAAAAAGACGCTTTGGGTTGAATGTGAAAAGTGCAATTGCAATATATTATCGAACGACAAAAATATCCACATAGAGTTAGGTTGTGCAAAAGATCAGATTAAATGTCCGTATATAGAGAACGGGCGGTTACTTTCTTGGTTAGAAAGGAGTAGTTCTTTACCTGATAATGCTCCGAAAAATGCAGTTTTGGTACATCCTTCAGCAGGCACATTAATTGGGGCAGTGATCGGAAAACCATTAGAGCTGAGAAAGGAAGGTGCGCCTACAATATTAAAACGTATGTGGCCCTCCAAAGCTTCGTCTCCAGCTGCTGTTATTCTACCAGCTGCAGGTAAATAATAAGTTTGATATTTGATGTTTATAATATTTAAAAAAATATTTTTTATTCGTAATGCGAAAGTCTTTCAAAATTGTATTTTTAATATAATTCTTCGGACATGTTTAAAACCATAAAAACCTTTTTTCAAAGTATTGCATGAACAGTTTATTTTCATGTCATAATTAAATGATTTTTTTCAGATCTCACCGGAAATTGGTCCACTGACAACAAAAAAGTATCTGTATCCATTTTAGAAGATAAAATACCTGAGGTTTTGAGCATTAGCATAAAAATAAGAAAACACAAAATTGAGTCCGACATAACTGATATTTTAAGGGAACATTTTAAAACTTACTTTGTTTGTATAGGAAGTGTTTTAGTTTACTATTACTTTGGTAAAAAATTGGAAATTGAAGTTTTAAACATAAAATCTAGAGAGTTACCTGATAGTCATCCTTGGTTTGTTTTAACTGAGGACAGCCAATGGAACGTAGATACAAGTAATGAAAAGAAAGTCCCAAAAAAAATTCCCAGTATTGGTGGAGTTGATGACATAATTGAGGAAGTCAAAACACTTGTAGAAATCTCTTTTGATTCAAATTTTGCTGCAAATTTTCAACCTACCAGAGGTCTCCTACTTTACGGTTATTCTGGCACAGGAAAAACTGCTATTTGTAAATACCTAATAGACAATCTAAAATGTAATCATGTTGAAATCAATGGCCCGACCATTTTCAGTAAGTATTTCGGGGAAACCGAAGCATCATTGAAAAAGCTTTTTGCAAAGGCAGTTGAAAATGATCCTTGTATAGTTTTGGTGGATGAGATAGAGACGATATGCCCCAGGCGGTCTTCTGGGAGCACTGAGCAGGAAAGAAGAGTAACATCAGCTTTCGTTACGTTGCTAGATAGCTTGCATGAAGAAGGTAGTCGAGTTTTCATCCTTGCTACCACTCGAAAACCTGATGCTATCGACCCTATCTTAAGGAGATTCGGAAGGCTGGATAAAGAAATAGAAGTTCCAATACCAGATAGACTAAGGAGGAAAGAGGTTTTATATGCTCTATTGAAAGATTTACCAAATAAAGTTGGTGTTGAAGATATTGAATCAATTTCGAATTTGGCGCACGGATATGTTGCTGCCGATTTAGTGAACTTATGTACTCAAGCATCACTTAAATGCATTAAAAGAACCACCAATGTCATAGAAAAAGTAGATTTAATCTCTGCACTGACTGTAGTAAGGCCTAGTGCAATGAGGGAATTGTTGATTGAAGTGCCAAATATACGTTGGACAGATATTGGAGGCCTAGATAATCTGAAGCTTAAGCTGAAACAGGCTGTGGAATGGCCTTTAAAACACTCTGAAAGCTTTATAAGATTGGGCATAAGTCCTCCAGCAGGTGTGCTTTTGTATGGACCACCTGGATGCTCAAAGACAATGATAGCAAAAGCTTTAGCTACTGAAAGTGGACTCAATTTCCTGTCAATAAAAGGACCAGAGTTGTTCTCAAAATTTGTAGGAGAATCTGAGCGGGCTGTTCGAGATTTGTTTACTAAAGCTCGCCAAGTTGCTCCATCTATAATATTCTTTGATGAAATGGACGCTATCGGTGGTGAAAGAGGTTCTGGGGAGGCCTCCGTACATGAGCGAGTGTTAGCCCAGTTACTGACGGAAATGGATGGTGTAGTACCTTTGAAATCTGTAATAATTCTCGCTGCGACAAACAGACCCGACAGAATGGATAGAGCACTACTTAGACCAGGGAGATTGGACCGATTGATTTACGTGCCTTTGCCAGATTTTGAAACACGGCTACAGATTATTGAATTAAAGTTATCTAAAATGAGTGTCAGTGATGATTTGAATTCACACAGCCTTGCGACGCGAACTGAAGGCTTTTCAGGAGCAGAGATACAGGCTTTATGTCATGAAGCTGCTTTGCAAGCATTGGAGAATGATATTGAATGTGCCTCTGTGCGTTCGGAACATTTTGAGAAGGTTCTAAAAGATTTCAAACCGAGAACACCTCAAACATTAATTAAAGTCTATGAAGAATTTGCGTTAGGCCAGCAATCATAATCATATATATATTTATAGGTTTAATTTTTATATATGTATAAGTCATAGTTGATAGTATAAGAAAAAAATTGTTTATTAAATTTTTTATTTGATAATCAGTAAGAAATGCTTATAATTGTATATAAATAATTTAACCTAGAGCAAGACTACATATTAACTATAACACAACTCAATTTTGTCTGCCTCTTTTATTTATTTTCATTGATTATTAAAAACATTGACATGAAGGATATACGAACCGATACTTAAAAAGAGATGTTTTTTGCGAATACTTCATATCAATGTATTTAATAAGTTGACACCAAACAATAACGCAACAGCCCTAATAATATTTTCTAACTTCAAAGAGCTTAGAATACCGTTTCTCCTTCACACTTAAAACTATCCATATTTTATTACAAAATACATTGTTTCTACTACATAATATATGAGATGCTTATAAATAGTATTGCATTTAATTTTGAAAATACCAAATACTTTTTAACATCCAAGCAAGTTGTTTTTATTAAAATACAATATTAGACCAAACCTTGTTGTCTCTTACTAAAACTTTTTCTTAAAAAACTAGGAATAGGTATTTGGGAAAGTTAATATTCAACAAAGTACCCAAAAAAAAAATATTTTTTTTTTTATTTACCAAAAAAATACTTTAAACGCCAATCAGTCTTAATCTTAATTATTATCAATGTGTGATTATATTTCTAGAACATTTGTTAATTTTAAAGATCATTTTTATTGAAGTATCGTCCTGCGTCTATCCATACTTAGATAAAAATACCCATTATTTTTGGGCTATTTACCCAGAGACCCTTATATTTTATGAACAAGATGAGATTATGGTAACATTAATATTAAATGCTTTGTATTGTCTATGGTCAAACTTAGCCCAGATGCATATTGATGATTGACTTAAAAATTAAACATTTTTAATCCTGATTTATCAAAACATTAAGATCTGATTCTAATTTTTTTTATAAATAGATTGATTTTTACAATTGCCAGATAATTTTTTTTATCATGCTCTAAATAATTTTGCTTAAAATTTAACTCGCTTATTATACCTTCTCTGAATAAAAACTTTTATCCATGATGACATATATTTTTTTCTTTTTCCAAATTTTTCACGATAAAACCATTATTGACCCAAGTCAATATAAACAGACCCCACTTTGCGTCTGGTTAAAATCTTATAACCTAAATTATAGTATACTGTGTGAGGTCAACATTGAAACCCCGTAAAATGTACACCACCATCTTTTTGACCTTGAGTATTCCAGTGTGTTATTTTTTTATAGGTCTTAGGTTGGTTGAAAGTCAAGACTATCTTTTGAGCTTGGTTTTAAACTTAAGACCTATTTAATCCCCTAACATAAGGGTTTAAACATTTTATTCCATTTACTGGTTTAGCTTCAAATCTCTTTAAACTAGGTTAAGACCACCTTTAAATTTAAGATCAATTGGACTAATTTAATTTCCCCTCCTAAGGGGTAACCCCCATGTTGTAACCCCCTTATTTGCTGGTGTTGCTCAGTATCTTAGTATGTCTGTTGTAGCACATATCAATGTTAGAACCCCTCTTAAAGACCTATCAGACTATTGTATACACCTTCCCCATGTATAAACATCTTACAAAGGTCATCTTATTTGACTATTTAGCATTTAGCACACATGGGGCCCATATAAGGGTAAACCCCCATATGGGGCCCATATGTGCTTGGAACCCTCCTATAGGCTGATGTTGCTTTAAACCCTCAGTATCTCAGTATGTCGGTTGTAGCATATAGCGATCCAGTCGGGCTGCGTTGCCCCCCACTGGATCTGGTTGACCTCCCCCTCAGCAGCTGTGTACGCGAGGATGGGGTCCTCTATCGCGCGGGGCATTTGCTGAATGTCCCATATCAGAGCTTGGTGGTCGTCCCCGGCGGTGCAGATGTGACATGAACTATTGGAGAAGAAAAAAACGTCTATTGCAGAACATATTACACATATTAAAATACCTTTGCCTACCTGTATTTGTATACCATGTCTCTATGATTTACTTGAAGAAGACTATCTATAATATTATGTCAAAATTTTTACAATATAAAGGCATATACATCTACTAGCTGTCCTCGCGACTTCGCCCGCGTAGAAAAGTGACTTGGGGCAGCATTTTTGAAAATGCCTAACCCACGCCAACAAACGTTCAGCAAGTTCAACATAATTCTTTAAATTGCCATAATTTTTTATTTATCAACCGATTGTCATGAATTAAGCACTAAACGTTAAGTGAAGCTTACCAAAATATATAATTGAAAACCCCATCTAGATAGGATAAGCCGTTTCTGAGATTAGTGTGCACAAACAAACAGACAAAAATTCAAACAATCATTGTTTTGGGTTCTATTGCATTAATAAAGGTCTCCTATAACATTTTTTCTCATATATCTTCCATGTACAGACAGGGACTCGTTACGTTTTTATTATCCTCTACTAGTGCATCACTTCCAACTCGAACAGATTCACGATGGCTCTTAAGCTAACAAAAAATCTATTTTAATTTTTTTTTATCAATAATCTCTAAAATGAAGTACGTAAGCGACCCTATACCTAGGCAAGTTAACCCTCCACTAACCTGTGCGGGGCCCAGGCGATCCCGTTGACGCAGGCGCGGTGGTTGTTGAGGCGCGCGACGGGCGTGCACGGCACGCGCACGTCCAGGATGATGACCTCGCACGCGTCCATCGCGATCGTGGCCAGGTAGTTGGGGTCCTGCTTGTTCCACGCCAGCCGCAGCAGCGGGGTGTGCTGCGGATCCTGGTGAAATAAAAAAATTACAACCTTTATATGATTTTTCTAAATGAAAGGATCATCAGGCAGTTGAATTTTTTTTTAACATAGGCGGCAAACGAGCACGCGAGCCACCTGATGGTAAATGGTCATCGCCGCCCATTAACACTCGCAGAGTGAATTTCTACACCATCAGACACAAATAGTTTTTTATTAACATACTACCTACTAATCGTTCCCTGCGGAATTCCCGTTCGCAGAGCAATACGTCCCCGTATGTAAGTAAGCTATTCTATCTTTTAAGTTGGATCAAACTGCACATGGTGTGCAAATTTAATTTAAAATCGGTTTAGTAGTAAATAAAGTAATATACTTTATTAAATAAATAATGTATTTTAAGATTAAAAACTACAATTCAAAGTATTTGTATACCTCTTTCAAATTACATGTTCAAATAAGAATTATTTATATATACTTTTAATTGACAAAGAAAATTTTTCAATACAACATGAAAAAATTGCGCCTGCGTCTTTTTATGATTCTACGGTTAAATCTACAGATTGTTATAAATGTGTTTGTCTCCCTGTATCAACAAACCTCATATATGATGGTGGAGTGCTCGAGATGTCGCAAGTCGAACATGCGCACGGAGCCGTCGGCGCCGACCGACGCGAACATGTCGCGCCCGCCGCCCGCGCGGCTGAACGCTATGTCGTACACCTCCTGCACATTGCGTGTGAAAAACACATGTTTATCCATACACATTCTGAATATTGCATGTGAAAAACATATGTTAATTAATACACCTGAACATTACATGTGAAAATCACATGTTTATCCATACTCTTTGTGCACATTGCATGGGAAAATCACATGTTAATCAATATCCGTCCTGAGCATTGTATGTGAAAATTACATGTTGATTGAAACACTTCCTGAACATTGTATGTGAAAAACACATGTTTTTCTACACACCTCCTGAATGTTGCATGGGAGAAACACGTTTCAGATTGTCGAATTTTAAGAGCTATAATGTGTGTTTAAAATTTTCGGAATTTTTATATGATACATTCTCCATATTATCAACAAGCAAAAAATCAACACAAATTATTTTAAACTCTTTGTCCTACTTAGCTTATTTTAATCCTATCCTCCATTATGCACCCTTAACAGTACAATTAATAATTTAAAAAAAAAACTCCATGACAATATTTAAAGCACTACAAAACTAACCTTATCATGAGCGATGAGTTGAGTCTTCACATGTCCGGACACTTCATTCACCCTTCCTAACACCTGACCCGTCTCCAAGCCCCAGATGGTACAAGTAGTATCAATGCTACTGGTTCCGATGAGATTAGGGTCGACTTCATTCCAATCAAAGGATGTTAATGGGGCACAAAAGTCAGAGTTCTTGTTATTGTTAAGGACACACTCGAATAATGTGTACGGTTCGCCAGCTCGCCATATACGGAGGTAATCACCTGTGAACACATATTCATTACTAGGTGTGCCCGCGACTTCGCCCGCGTAAAAAAGTGAGCATTTTTGAAAATGCCTAACCCGCGCCAACAAACGTTCAGCAAGTTCGACGTGATTTTTTAAATTGCTATAACTTTTTTATTTTTCAACCGATTGACATGAAATAAACACTAAATGTTAAGTGAAGCTTACCACAATATATCGTTGAAAACCTCATCTAGATAGGATAAGCCGGTTCTGAGAATATCATGCACAAACAAACAGACAAAAATTCCAAAAATCATTGTTTTGGGTTCTACTGCGTTAATAAAGGTCTCCTATATATTTTTCCTCATATATCTTCCATGTAGAGACAGCGACTCGATACGTTTTTATTATTAGTATAGATAGATTATAGAATTTATATTCAGTAATTTCTTAAATGTAGAAGCATCATGAACACGACTTTAACAATAATCAGTTGACGTATTTGAAAATGTTAAGAAAAATTAAATGACACATTGAAGACAATATCCTTGGAATATTCTTGCTTTACATGCTAGAAGACAATAAAAATAAAATTTATTTTTCTCACCACAATATTAATAACAAAGCGAATTGCGAATATTTTCCCCCTATTATATTGTGGGAGACTATGGCTTTTGTTTTATAACATAGTGGGCAAACGAGCAGGCGAGCCACCTGATGGAAAGCGGTCATCGCCGCCCATCACTCGCAGAGCTTGACAGCTCTGGAGTGGATTGCCCACCTTTGAAAAAGTTGTACACTCTCTTCTAAACACGGCTTATGTATTTACCGTGTCTCCACAACAACGAAAATAGAAATCTCTGTATAATTATTGTAATATATATTATCATTGCACATTCATTTCTTTAAAGTGCAACTATCAGAATTTCTTGCTGATTCTTCTCTGTAGAATCAGTTTTCCTGTATTAGTGTGTGTACAGTGTTACTGTATTATAGCCTTTATATAGCCTTTTTCATGGGAACTATATGTATATATTTTTGACTCACCGCTAGTAGCTAATAGGTCAGGATACACTCCCTTGCTGTCCGGTATCCACATAATCTTAGTGGTAGGGTATGGGTGGTCAAATGTGCTTTTTGCAATGAATTCACTTGTCTCCTCATCTAATGAGATAATTTGTACCTGAAAATTAAAACATAAGCTTAAATTAAATACATTTTAGAAACTTCACTCATTCAATGCTATATTTTGAAATTAGATTGTACGGTAAAGTAAATCGTACAGCAAAGCATTGGAGTATTTATGATAATTCGTTTTGGGATACTTCCATGTAGAAGTGCTCTATAATGTTGCTACTAAAGTTCTAAATAGAGTATAATTTCAACTTGATATGGGTCTTAGGAGACAGAAAGACAATGTCAAAGAAATACATTTACTTGATATTAAATAAAGAGTCATGCAGGTGTATATCATATGGTACCATACTATTTAATGATTATACCATGGAGTTCTAAGAGGTACCCATCAAGGAAACAGCATATATATAAATATCATACAGTACCTTATTATTATATTCTTCCACAAAACTTCCAAGAGCGAGCCGGAATCTTTTGTCCGGACGTACAGACCAGTTCATGGAGTATAAAGGCCATGGTGCTTGATATCTGCATAAAAAATTATTATATTATTTACAACATCTGTATGGTTAATAACTGGAATCTAACTAATAAATTTTTAAATCTTATCAACACAGTATAAAACAAAGATGCTTTTCGTGTCTGTCTCTATATATGCTTAGATCTTGGAAACTATGCAATGGATTTTGACTCGGTTTTTTAAATATAGTGATTCAAGATGAAGGTTTATCATATTTACGAGTGAAACTGGAAGGAGTCGCTAGTATTTTATAATTATAAGTAGTGAATGATTATTTTTAGTTATTAACGATAAGCTTACAGGATTAATTACATCAATTTGAAATTGTAAACGAAAAAACTTACTTGTAAATCTCTTTTCGCTTGGTACTTGAGCTAGTTGTACTTGAACTACTATGTGGCATCGACATCTTTGATTTTATTTATTTGTTTTTCTCCGTAAACTATAAGAAAACTCAATCAACGTGTAATCAAACCAAAATACTTCTTAATCACCTATAAATACTTAAACATTTGTTTTAATTTCGATGTTTTTCTACGCGTTCATGAAGCGGTAATCGATCAGTTTGTCACGCATGCAAACGCACAATGCATAAACACTTACTTAGGAGTAACTTATTAGAAAAGTCTTAGATTTTCTTCTAATACTTTAAACTATTTTTATATATAATTTTTTTAAACTTATGCTTTATTTATATTTTTATCACATGTATATTTAGCATCATTTCGCATTGACATATCAATTATCAATTGACAATTGACAATACATGACACAGACTATATTATATTAAAGGAAACCTAAAACGCAGATGATAAATTATTGATTGTTTTGAGAATTATCAATTTTAATTACGAGTAAAATAAATTTATATTTTAACAAATACAGTGTACTGTATTGGTTATTATTTATAACTTAAACGTGCACCGATAAAATTCATAACTTCTAAAATTCATTCTTATACTACTCCTCAAAAGAGGGCGCTAGATGAAAGCAGTGTACTTCATGTTCATTTATTAAAAAAAATCTTACAAATTAATTTAATTGGAACACGGCTTATATTAAAGCCTCAAATATTTTGTGCTGCGTTCATCTAAATAGGCGTGTTGTAAAAGTTTAATATACTTTGTCGCCTAAAAGTTTAATATTTATCGAATTAACATGAGTTCAGTTTTACTTGTTTTATTCGATATGCATGCTACTTTGTTTCTGTAGCATACTAATTAATTACTTAATTAAGAAAAACCTAGCCCGTGTTACTCAATATAACGCGGGGCTCAAACCCTTATTAGAGTTGTGTGCAATATTATTTGTTTTCATTGTACTAGGTCCGGCTAGTAATGACTCAGGATTTTGTAATGCTGCGACCTTACCAATGCAAACTACATAGACTATTATAGTCTACTTATAACAAGTTTATGGTTCAACTTTCTTGTTGTTTTATTTGTACTAGGTGCTTGATACAAAGACTTATTGACTTATTATGTACATTGTACGCTTATATTTTTGCTATGTCATACTTTTTTTAATGTAACAAAACTATTATATGCGTATATAATAGTGCTGTTGTTTAATAGATATGATATCTACCTATTTTATAATTAAGTTCGTCGTATTGGATATTTAATAGTAGTCACGGACGTAAGCGTGAAAATAATTCCAAATTATAATAAAAATTGGTGAAATTCCGTAGACTATTACGTGTTTAAAAGTCAGTAGTCCTTTGCTGGTTTAGTTTCAGTCAATTTAATGTTGCGTGGGCGTTATGTCAGGGTAATTGGTTATTAAATCGGTCAACGAACCACATGACAGTCCATGTAACTAGAAGATACTGAAATAACCGGAAAATTTACGATTTTCGTACCAAAGAGTTTAAAAAAAAGTTGCTATCAAAAGTATATTATAGTTAATAAACCTAACTCTTGCAACTCATTGCTTCTATCCTAAATAAAACCGGCCAAGTGCTAATTGGACTCGCGCTCAAATGGTTCCGTCCCATTATGTACCTATAACACGTAAATATAGAAACTAAATATTCTGTGAATATTACGACCGTTTATCAGTTGTGGTTATCAAATGTTTTGAGAGTATGTAGGGAACTTTCGGTCTTAAGTATAAACGCATTTAGAATACGAAAAAATTAAATATTATTTAATAGGGCCATCGCCCAAGAACTATATCGTTCTACATACTGTATCTATTTAATTATATGTGAATGTAATATATTTTTTTACCTTTAAAATTAAATCAAATTGCATAAAGTGCCGATTGTGCCTCTGGAACGCTTCAGAGCAAGGTAACGCCAGATGAGTCATGTTTTTTCGTACATGCGTTCTATCAAATTATAAGACGTTGTCACGCCAAAAAGATTGCATGTTAATATATAATAAATAGTTTTTAATATTCAAGATGTAGTGTTCTCTTCATACATGTGTAATTAATGGATTTTGTCAAATCTTTTACTACATATAATGACTATGATTAAATACGTTTTATTAACGGTCAGGTCAAGGCAAATCAAATTAATATTGAATGTTACCAATTCTTGTTACTCATGACACACTAAAGGTTATGATTTATGTTCTTGGAATATTGCAAGAGTGATCAGGCCCATACTAAACGGCGTATTTTAAACGCGCCAACGACGCGCAGATGACGCGCGTATACGCACTTCAAACGCAATTCGAACGCAACCTAGTAACCTAAGCACACGGGGTGATCGTGAAACGCGCCTCTACTGCGCTTATACGCGCAGATACAGCGCGTATACGCGTAGTTTTGATCAGTGACTCCTCTTCTTCAGTTGCACAATGGCCTTGTTTAAGACCTGCTTACGTTGGCTTTAGTACTTCTTTTAAAAACAAAAAGAAAATAAAAGCATGCTAATCTATAGAATACACGAATATAGAATATACGAGTGAAAAAAAGAGGCCATCTTACAACGATTAAAAAATTTATAATACCTAGAAAATGGTAGAAATTTTATAAATGTTAGCGAATCTGATATTCGTCATACCAAGAACATAGGTACGCGCAGTATATATATTTACAGCTTAGAGCTTGTTTCATCAATGTAAAACGCAACAAGCAGCGTCCACGTTCAAAATACGCCGTGTACTATGGGCCTTAGATTTGCTAGATATTATTTTGGGCATGCTGTTAGGCCGAAAAATGCTAGTACACAAAACCTAGTCATGACGTTTTGTAAAACATGGCCGTCAAATAATAGCGATTAAAAAACAAATGTCAAAAATTAGATATGAGAAATAATAAATACATCCATGTTAGTATTAAGTTTTTATTTATATTGTGTTTATTTACCAATTTATAACAGTGGTGTCTAGTTGTAGTGGGTTAGTTAAAGTATAAACTGGTGTTTGACGCATAAATTCTCTGACAGGTCACAGGTGTCATTAAGGTTCAACTGACGTATCAAACTAATCTGAAGCTTGAATAATACTCATAAGTGGCAAAATTGTGGCAACACAGCACTGATATTTCACGAAGAATAGACTACTTTTAAGCTGTGTTTTCCAATTACAGAGCGTAGTGCGTCATTTATATCACTGTCAATTTAAACAAAAAAACATATATTAATTTTCCGTCACTGCACACGTAATTGCATTTCTGAGAGTGCTCGATTGTGCGAAGCGATGCTGTAGTTGAAACATTCGTCGTCAAGCATTATGTCGCATAATGCGCTCTAGTACTAAAAATGGAAAACCAGGACTTTCTCTTTACTAAAACGTTCTACTTTACTCATAAATTAATAATCTTAATAAAATAATTATAATACCCCAGGACGCTTCTTTTCAACACAGCGAGAACTAGTCCTTGCAATGGCACATTAGACCACGTCAAGCAGTTGTGTTATAGTAACCAGATTACGTATAAAATAAACTTATATGGAAATACAAAGCAACCCCCTGACCCTTGAAGGTTTCTTGTTTTCTTTAGAGTTGAGTTCGAACCTACAACCGTTGACGGAGAAACCAATAGTTTTACCACTGCACTAAGATATCGTAAATTTAAAAGAAGCACACTCATCTGACATTTTTCTGAAAACATTAATGAATGTTTCCTGCGAATTACGACCAATTAAAAATCTTCATTGAATTCCTTTTGAACTTGAGACTGTTGGCATTATATTTCCGCCAAATTATTAGTTTTACATAAATGGTTATATAATTAACTTGACATAGGATGTAAAACAGGTTGATGACTTATAAAGTTATATAATTTACATTGACATTCAAAGTTCAAGGGTTAGATAATTGTTCTGGAAGGTTCTAAGCGAATATTAATTACCTACTTGCCATGTCACGCGGTTTTACTTACAAAATTTCCGTACCCGGGGGATCACCGGGATAAATAGTGTCCTATGTGTTAATTTAGGGTCTCTTCTACTTGCATGCCTAATATCAGACAAATCTATTTAGTAGTTATTGCGTGAAAGATAATATAATATAATATTAGAAAGATACCGTGTCTGGTTTTAACTGATAAGGTTTTTTTATTTGTTTTTATTAATATAGTCTGTGGAAGACCTTTACCTGCCTATTAGTAGAATAGTTTTAAAATTAAATTCAGCGGAAATAGGATAAAATGATTTTTTTTAATCCACAGAATAAAGAAAATCAAACAAATTTTCAAATGAGTATCCTAATTTTTCAATTATAGCATTATTCCGCATTATGCGAAATAATGCTTAACATTGAATACTTTAACTACATCTTTCTTCATGCATATATCGAGAACTCTCAAAAGTAATAAGTAGTGCTTTAGTTCGATGCGTACATGTGCAGTACCAGAAAATTATTAAATCTTTTTCTTTAAATTGACAGTGATGGAAATGTCGCACTATGCTCTGCAATTGAAAAACTAGGTATGTTACGAAGATATTTATTATTAAGAAAATAACTTCAGCATTAAACCTTTTTCGCATTTTAGTTTAGGTTACAATGAGCCCGAGTTGTAAAGCTCTCTATAACGAGTTTGGGCTTTCTTTATTTGCAAATGCGAATGTTGCAACTCATGTGGGTTCAGCGATCTATAAACATGACCTGTGCACTATGACTACACAATACTTTTACTAGAGCGAGGTTTTATCCATACTAATATGTAATATTATAAATGCGAAAGTAACTCTGTCTGTATGTCTTTCCATCACGCTAAAATTACTGAACCGATTAGAACGAAATTTGGTACAGAGATGGTCTAAAGTATAAAATTTGGCACAAAGATAGTCTAAAGCCTGGGGAAGGACATAGGCTACTTTTAATTGAAAAAAAAGGGTTATAAGGGGGAATGGGGGGGTCAAAGTTTATATGAAATTCTCCGCGGACGGGGTCGGGCGGGCAGCAGCTAGTACTCTATATATAAATAAATAAAACTATATATTATTGTGACGTGTTTTTATTAATGTAAAGTTTTTGACAAAATAGCAATTACTTAGGATAGTTCAAATGTCTCGCGGAAGGGAACAAGTATGGGTTGTTAATAGTAACAATTTCTTTGGTTTTTCACAAATTTGAGGTACAATGCTCTGAGTATTATCATGAAGACGAATAAAATGCCCGTCCATACAATGATGTTACCGATTTGTAGGTTAAAAGCAGTGGCAATCCCGCCACTTCTGGTTTTCATGTAGATGGCTCGCTTTAAACGATATATTCTCGTCCTTTTTCTAAATCCCAACATTAGGGTGCGATCATATTTTTAATGGATTGTCCTGAGAATAAAAACTTTTTGCGTCATTAAGTTTTTCGTTGTTTGTGTTTCAAAATGATTTTAGCGGGAAAATAGATCTCGACAATGACAGCTTTATGGATTATAGAATTAATGTTAACAGATTAAAAAACGGAATATCAATAATGAAGTTAAGGTATTTAACAAAATGGAAAAAAAAATTGCGACAAAAAGGAAAAAAAGGATATTATTCTCGATCTAATTGTTTCTTATATTGGAAACATTGTTTTATTTATTAATTTAAAACTATCACAATGTGATTTAGGTATTGGGAATTAGAAAAACGTGATTTTTTCAAAGAGCCATTTTAAATATCGCAAAGATTTGATACATATAATAAAAATATTGAATTACATACCTTGTCACGTGCCCTCTGGTTTCATGTACATTAGATATAGAGACCTCAGAATGATAGCAAAAATAACAATGCCTCCGATAACAGCTACGAGGTTACAAGCGTGGCATTCAAACTCCCTCCCTATTTCCTCACTGCAAAGAGCGCATTTTGGCTTGGACCGTATCAGTTTTTTAATTTTATCCAAATGTTTATGAACTTCAGTAATCTTCGAGCAGGGCTGGCAAGGTTTTGGAGCTTTCTGCCTCTTCATAACATCGCGTGTATCACTCACACTTTTACGTAAACGGACTATTTCAAAATCATGATTAGTTTTTTAATTGATCTTATTTAAATCATTGCTCGATGTTTTTTTTTGGAGTTTGACAGATTAAAGGTTAACGTCTTTTTGATGGCTTAATTTTTATTTTGTTATCGAAGGAGGCGAGGTTTTATTAGGTATGCAATGTCAACTACATGTGTACTTGGAATTATATCGACGTGACGTCATCATTATTAAGAGATTTTTTTTCGCGAGGAAGTTCTTTCGGCCAAAAAAATAATGCCCCTTATTTTGTTTGTGTTCTTTTGCAATTCAAAATAGAAAGGAATTTTAAATTTGATAAAGGTGCTCTATAATGTATAAACAATGTAATAGAGATATTATAGCTAATTTAATTTCAAAGGCGATAAATTCGTATTATATTACATGAACTTATAAGGTCAAAATATCATACATAGCACGTTACAATGACTTGACCTAGTTTTTGTATCAAAATGTGACATCGACTTAGGATTTAAACTTTCAACGTCACGATTCTTAAAAGTAATTTTTGACAGGTGACAATCTCGCAATCAACCATTTTTTTTATTTTTAGCAAAAACGTTTAGCTGGCTACGTAAAAAAGCTTTAGTTGATTGCAAATAATTATTGTAAATTATTCTTACGAGAAATTAGCCTATCTATGGAGATGGTGTATCTAAGTTGCAGATTTTTTAAAAATGCGTTCAGTTATTGGTCGTAGAAAGAATAAAAAAAACTTTCCTCTTTATTGTATCTATATGTGACGAGTGACTTGTGTATTTTTGTTTATCTGTGCAAGCGAGTTTAAATCTGTGACTTGCAGAATTATTTATGGACATGTCTTGCGTTGGAGTTTTATAAGGCTCTCGTGTATATGTAATTTAAATATGCACAAATAAGAAAAAGGTTTCGCTCTGAAAGGATTGCTAGCCTGCAATTTTTTTTTAATTCTCAAGCGAACTCCTCGTACACTTACTCGCCCACATAGAAGATATGAGCTTTATTTAATCTAGGTACTATATATATCAGAAATAAAGGATTTTATCGAAACAATAATAAAATAAACCTTTTTTTTAAATTAAGAGCAACTTTTATAGTTTCTTGCCGGTTCTTCTCTGTAGAAACTGTATTTCGAGCCAACAGTAAATCATTGCTTTGAAATACCTAAACAATTCAAAAGTATTACTATACGAAGCCTTGTTGAATAAAGTTATATTGGAATTTGCCTCTATCTACTACGACGTGTATAATATTTTAATTTTTCTTATAGACTGATGTTCAATTGTTTCTAAGTTATCTGCAACGTATGTAACATGTATCGCATTGGACTAAAGAAAGCTATTTTGCCAACAGTCCTTGACATATCTAGATCCACGCTGAGGCAACAGACAATTTGTATGACAAACTCACCCTTATTGCAACGTGCTTAGGGCCGTGTGTTTTTTGTTATTTGTAATTCAAGCCGCGTTAAAGTTATTCGCTTCGGTATCTGTATCGTAACTATCTGTCGGCGGAATATATTAGTCTGTGGTTTAGATGTCATTTGACCAAGGCTGTTTTTGGCGCGAAGTATTTATCTGTTAGGTTTTGGCGCGTTTGAGTAAAATTACTGACATTGATGTCACTGGATCTAATGTCTTTATTTTAAGTTTGAAATGGTTTTTGTTAGCATATTTTTCTTTTATAAATTAGAATATTTCGGTTGAGGCAAAGCTTAGGTACTATGAATTATAATAATTATATGTTCTTAGTGCGTAGCATAAAATAAAAGTATAAATTTGGGCTGTGTGATGAGACTTGAGATCTTTAAATTTGCTTTCCGAACCGGTGGAAAATTATTGTACCCTGACAAAAAGCCTTGCTTACCTATGTTTGCTAAATAAAAAAATGATAAATGTGACTTTAACTTTAATTCTGAAAAAAAAAGGCAACGAATTTTAATATAAAGAGAAATTCAACAAACAAGGTTTTTATGTAACACATGCATGAGATAAAAAAGAATAAAACAACCAGTATCAATTTACGTGGTGGTTTAATTAAAAAAAAATCACAATAAAGAACATGTGTTCCCACGGTCAAAGGCTGTTTTTAATTTATGGAAATTTCCGGAAACATTTGAACTTACCGGCTAACGTCGAAATCGTGATAGTGTTTTTATGATACTTTAAGCTTTTTATTAAGCTTGCCGGAACTTGAAACGTTTAAATCCTGATACCTATTTTAGTTAAATAATATAAAATATAATGAAGAAATACGAAGTATTTTAATTATTTATTTACTAGCTGACCCGTGCCCTCTTCGTTGGGCATATAGTAACCGTCAATTACCTTTAGCGGTGAACGAAACCTGCGCAGAAGTCAAAAATAAGGTATCGAGGTAGCGGTGCGGCGCGCGGGGCGCGTGATCGTCGGGTGCGCGAGCGTTGATTGGTTGT
>DWAJ01001489.1:0-21964 GCA_018238005.1 Eurema mandarina | reverse complement strand
ATAAATAAAGAACAAACAATAACTAACGATGAACAATCAAGAACAAACGATGAACAAACGACTTATTAGTAAAATAGTCGAAAATTAGAAAAAAAATTATTTTTGCGGGGCTATCTTCTGTGAGCCCGTCCAATGCTTACACTCGAATACGTCGTATAGGCGACTGTAGCGCCACAAGGCACGATCAACGACAAACAAAAACAAATGTTTGTTTACGCTCAAACGTTGAGTAGCGCGGCAAATCGCAATCCTCATCAGATTGTATCCGTAACATTGTGTTGTTAGCGCAGTCTGGTGGATTCACATTTTCCCGCCGTTTTGTGACAGTGTTTTTTTTATTAGTGATAGCAGATTAAAATTATACAAATACATCAAGGTGGTAAGTTATAGGTTTCGTTTAAAAATAACAAAACAACAATTATTCAAATTAGTAGTTTATTATTAATTATCTTTATATTCTTATTATAATATTATACATGTAAATTGTTTTAAATGTATCTAATATATTGGAAACCTAAAATCCTAATGTAGAGCCTTATTCAGTGACTATCTTATGGCTCTACTTTAACTAATTATATCAATTTAATTAAACTAAAACCATTAATAATTTTAATATTATTTTCTAGCTATGTGTTCTTTAACTTTAAGTTCACGTAGAAATAATAAAAAATATATTTTAATTGTTCATAAATGACATTATTTTGCTTTGGTACTTTACGTTAAATAGCCGATCACCTTGTTTTGAGGTCATGATAATGTGTTAAGTCCACCTTGCAAACATGACATACAGTTTTTTTTATATTACTAACATCTATTATGTATTTAAACTCGTATATTTCTGTCGGATGACTGATCTTAGTCCTTACTTTTTATGGAAAGAACTAAAATCTCTATGTATTTACTTTTTTATCGAACGTTGTACCAATTTAACAACGGTTCAAAGTTGCTTAACAATGATAAAAGAATTTTCTAAAAAGTACTTATTGAAGTATTCTTAAATCTAACTGAAAGCCAAGGTTCACTTAAATTTAGATCGTTACTTTAGCTACATATAAACTACTTATTCTTCTAAGAAGGACCGACCAATACGACGAAAAAGAGCAAAATATTGTTTTCAAAACGGCTTGTCAACAAACGAAGGGCAAGAGCGCTGACCGTCGGTCAGCTGTTGCCTTGACTCTGTTTGCTATGTATAATGTACCTACTCCTTTATCGACGTGAACTATATGTATATGTTACTAGCTGTTGCCCGCGACTCCGTCCGCATGGATTTTCATATAAAATTTTACCTACCATTATCGCATTATAGTTAAAAAGTATATCCTTTCTCAAAACTATCTCTGTACCAAATTTCATTAAAATCGGTTCAGTAGTTTTAGCGTAAGAGCCAGACACAAACAGACAGAGATAGTGTCGCATTTATAATGGGTAGTTTGGATGGTATTGCCATAATAAACCCAATATCGTATTGATGTTTACCGACCTTTAAAAATGCGTATGATAACTCTTTCGTCTGACCTACATTACGTTGTGTGTTTGTTTTTGACTTATTATTGATATGCCTGAATCATTTTATTTTCTTGCTCACTATAAATAAGTACTACAGAGCCAATGAAGGTTTATTTTTTTATTTCTAAAGTAAAGTTATGCTATGTTAGATTTAGCTACCCTGTTTTTTATATATAACAAGCCTTTTTATATTTAGTTCATTAATTATAATGAAACAAATTAATTATTAGTACCTATAAATACTAAAACATTTTTATTTCTGACTTACCAAAATTACAACAAATACAAAAGAGGTTTACTTTTTATTACTCCCGTAAAAAGATTTTTAATATTATAATATTTCAAATATAATTGTTTTCTCACAATTGTTTGTGATGTAGTCTTATTTATTACTTAATAACAAGGTGATTCAACCGTGCCCAAATAAATTCTATTGAATTGTTTGATCAGATCGCATTAGGTATGATAATTGAAGGAATCATGGTCAAATGGTTTTGTATCGCTCCATTCAATCATGTCAATTGTTAAATGGAAATTAAAAATATCAAATTTGAAGTTCATATCTTAATATATATATAAATCTCGTAACACAATGTTTGTCCTCAATGGACTACTAAACCACTTCACCGATTATAATAAAATTCGCACACCACGTGCAGTTCGATCCAACTTGTGAGATAGGATAGTTTACATCCCGGTATTGCCCCGGGACCGGGAACTACGCGGGTAAAACCGCGGGGAACGGCTAGTTTATTATAAGTTTTAATCTTTATCCCACGAAAAACAATAAATGTAAAAAAATGCCAAGTCTCTCGATGCAGTCCTTGCATCGTAAAAAGTTTTGATCTCTTAGAAGCCAAGGCCTATTCGAATAATTTTGTAGTTCTATACTAAGTAATAAATAAAGAAGTAAAGTTTGTGTGTTTGTTAATTTGAAGGGGGTAATCTCGGGATCTACTGAACCGATTTTAAAAATTCTTTCACCAATAGAAAGCTACATTGTTGCTGAGTGCTATAGGCTTTATAAAAAAAGAATTGTTAACATTATACCCAACGAAGTGGGGTACGCCGTACGGGTCAGCTAGTATTGTAATAAGTCACGATATTATTTCAGTATAATAACACAAACTTAACAAAAATATTTTTGTTATCAAATATAAATGTTATCGAGATCAAAAATCGGCCTGTACCTAATGCTTAGACGCGCGTTTCTGGAAACTAAAAAGTTGACAAATTTTCGTAGAATAATAAAATATTTATTCATATCAAAACATTAAAATATAAATATTAAATTAAATTTTGTTGGATTATATCAATACTAGCGATCAGGCCCGGCTTCGCACGCATATATTATGCATGCATTATACACATAAATCTTCCTCTTAAATGACACTATCTATTAAAAAACCGCAAAAAAATCGTTTGCGTTTTAAAAATTTAAGCATACATAGGGACCGACAGAAGGAAGCGACTTATGCCGGAATACTGAAACGCAAATTAAATTTAAGTACAACTTAAACCTGTTCGATTTGACAGTTCGCAATACAATTCTGTAAATATTAAGAGTCTTAAGGCGTGCTTAAATTTAATTTACCTACGTATGAGTATTTGGCCGTTAGTTTTACAGTTTATACTAAGTAATGAAGCTTCAATTTCTATCCTTGTAGACTATCTAGCATGCAAAATAGGTCTACTAAAGGCATAAATAGATAATCAATACTTCACCGATAACGCATTAATCCAATAATCCGTATTTCTGCACTGGCCGCGTTTCCGCCAGCGTGACTCGACTTTCAATGTTTTCTATTAATTTTCCTCTCGGCCATGGTCCTTCGAATGTTTCCTCGTTTTATAAGTAAAAGGGATAATATTTTGAAGGTTCCATTGACCAGTTCATATTTTCTTTAATGCATAATAACGCTTTTTATGCGCCATTCATACACCAAGTACTTAATATGCATAATATTTAAAAAAAAGGGAGCCAAGATCTCATGAATGAAGGAATGATTTATTTTTAATGTTAATTTTTAAACTACTTTTTATTAAGAGAGTAAGTTATAACCAAATTTAACTAAGATTTTCTTTGTCCATTTAAAATATTAAAAAACAATCTTAACTGGGTTTTCAACAATCATTCTCAAACTACCAAAAGTTTTCGAAGAATTCCATTTTCATTCAATTTAATTAAAATTTCAATACAGATAAATGTTCATTTATAAGTCATTAGTGAAAAAACAATAATTTATCGTATCATGAGTTTTAATCATTATGTTTTTCGGTCGCGAATGATATGTGTTTAATTTAAGTATGTAGGTCAAGAACCGCAAGACGTTCGAGCATTTATTTATAGTTATCTAACGGGGAAGTACTAAAAGAATTTATTTTGATGCGTACATAAATATTTTTTATAAGCCATAGGTACATACCTTTTATATCATGTCTTGTTGGTTTTTATTTCAATATAGTAAAAACTGTGAACTTCAACATATAGGTGCGTTAAGTAACAATGGCACATCTTCAGTAATTAATAAGAAGTTATTTCCCCTTCAAAATGACATCAAAATTTTGTTCATGCAAGTAGTCTAACTTCTGGTTTGGGCTTCGCACACCTTCAATATTTTTATAACTATTACATTTGTACACTCACATACAATAAAAAACAAAGTCCTAATTTGTCAAAAATAATTTCTTATAGGCTATACAGCACATCTCGGAAGGGAAAATCTAACCGAAAACGAAAAATCATTGGAAGCATTCTAACTTGGAAGTTGGCGAGTCAAACTCATACATTCTCGCCTTAAAAAACGAGAGAATTAAAATTTATTCTAATGAGGAATCTTTTGTTTATTTTTTTTCTCATTTAGCTTCGTAACTGTTCTATTACGTCACGCATTTCTTTATACTAATACGTGACAAAATAATTAAACAATAGCTCAAATCTCGTGCACACAATGCTTACATATTGTGACCTAGCTGTGGCCTTTCGTATACATTCTGTTATGGTACTAAGGAGTACGAGTGTCATAACTTGTAACAGATGTTGAGCGTTCTTGATAAATGCATTGTTGTTACTTGCTATTTGTAAAAATTCTTCCCGTGTGACCTTTACTAATTTGATTTGTTTTTATTAAATATAATTTAAACGAATCGATAGAAGATATTGATTCTTATGAAACTCCCAAGACTTAAAAGGACATTTCAAACGTACTATATAGCGCGTGTTTAGCCCGGTTTTCCATAAAAAAATAAGTTGAGAGCCATTTCTTTAAATATTATTCATATACAGATATATGTAGGTACATTTTTTCATCGGAAAAATATATATTTTACAAACAGAATTACCTATGAGTCCATGTGATTTTGTTAGCGTGTTAACAATGACAGTACATTGTAATAGGTAAGGTCATTATAAAGAATTTTATATGAGTGCCATGTTTACTGTGTCCAGATCAATATTGTACCGACTGTTTGAAACAGATTTATATATATAGTACCTACCTGCTTATTTTACGAATTATGAAAAGTTGTGAAATTGTAAAATATGTAATTCTTGGGTAGGTTTTTATCAAATTCAAATTAAAGACAAATTTATTTTTGAATGTCATTCGTTATTTTGAATTTCAGTCGAGAATTAGAGTTAAGTCCTAAAGTCAAGAGAATTCAGTTCAGTAAAATATCCAAAAATCTATTTGTACGCGTTCTAAAATGTAGGACACGTCACACGGCTAGATTTTTTATATTATTTTAACACATTGTTAATTCAATGGACGTTTGCAGAAGTGCCAGTGACCCCTACCCGATGTAATTGACAGAATACAGTAATTTTTTTAAGAAGAAATTTAACATAAGGCTAAAGGGAGCCCCCCTTTGCCGAGTGAGAGCCATGGATATCATAAGATTATCCCACTAAAACGCTTATCATTTATACTTGTCCTTACTTAGCTTTTAAGAAATTTATTTATTAACTTAATCAACTTAGTCGTAACAATACGTAATCGCAATTGACAAGTTTGTTAAGCGACGTTTAACAACATGTATGGGGCTTCTCACGTAAGTTATAAAGAGATAATAACTTGCATAATTCTACGCATCTTCTGTAATTCCTATCAATAACTACTTTATAGTTAGATTTACTACTAATATAATGTAAATTATACATTTTTCTTTACCTCAATAAAGATCTAGCTTTTATTCAATCTTAGACTTTGATTCAATTTATTCAGAAATATATTTTATTCCTACATACCAACATCAATATAATACAAAACTGTGACATGAAGATTCAACGGTACCTACCTACGTTTTATTATTAAAAAATTTCTCAAGTAGATACTAGACTTCATTAAGACAATATTGCATCAAGGATCTACCACGTTAATAACAAAATTCTTATCCTTCATTTAAATATTACTAAGGAAGTATATTAATTTACCCATTTAACCAACTAATACACATCTCGTGTAATAACGGTAAAGTATCTCGGGAATTTTCTAATAGGGCGCCATAAGACGGCAGGGTCACTCGATATGAGCGTACTTACCCTTGAAAGCATATAATCTATATTGTAAAGAGAGAGTATGCATGTATACTCTAGTACATAACACGAGGCGTATTATTTTTTTTTTTTGTTAATAGCCATTGACATTCGATTGTCTAATAAGGATTTATTGTTTTTTAGTCGACCCTTTGGCGCCAATTTTGACAAATATGTAATTTTTTGTTTTTTTTAATTGCAAAAGGAACGATAATTGTCAATAGTGTATTGATGTTTTTGTTTAGTGTGGGAATTGGAAGCAGATGTGCTAAGGCATCCGAGTTTATTGACCAGTAAACTGTCTGGCGTTGCACCTGAGGCAATTTTTGTTTTTTTTTTTCCTTAAAGAATATGCTTATAAATATTACCTAAGTAAAGAAGACCTTATAATAAATTAAAATTCAGTACTCTTATTAGTAGTGTAAGTAAGACAACAAGTTTCTTTTACATATTTTTAAATTATATAACTTATCTTATGTTAACGAAAATAATAATTCATGAAGACCTAAATGGTAAGGATTCTGCTTCATTCCCGCTGAATAAAATGTATCCTGTGTTAATTTCTATTATCTTATCTACCCGTTATAAAAACTCAAATCAAATTCATTCAGTAGTTTTTGCATGAAAAAGCCACAAACGTACGTACGTTAGTCTTCAATAAGGGAATTTCGCGTCTATAACATTACAAATTTATATTAATTGAACAAACAAATGACAGAACATTAAGGATAACTTTATTTATTTAGTATGAAGAAACGCAGAGTCCCCCACACAGTGGTCTATCGCCATGATGAGATCCATGGTTTCCTGGTGGCAGGTCTCAGCTGTGTAAGACTTGGAGGTAACACGGTCTTCGCAAGCCTTTAACACCGCCAAATATTGCTGCACGTGATGATCCGCTAGATAGTAAAAAATAATAATTCTTAGCTCAACAATTCTTGGGCAAAGGCTTTCTCCAAAGATATCTCTTACAGCTCGTATCTAATCCAGACCGCTAGACATTCTTTAGCTATAAATTATGCAATTTAACACGTCACACTCTCAGAACATGAATCTATTAAAAAAATGTAGGTTTTTTTACTAGGACAAGACTATTCTTGGACGGCGTTGACGAAGCTAGATACCTAATTAGGTTACCTTGAAAACCTAAAAAAACTAACAAAGTAAAATGAGTTATTATGATAAGATTGTAATTGTAAATTAGTAAAAGAAACTAATTCTTACATTTCATGCAAACTCCTCTTGCTTTAGTCAGAGGATCTGGAGAGTTCTGTAAATGTTTAAAATTACATTTATGAAAACTTTAGTCTTTTTTCTTAGTTCGTTCTTTTAAATACGTTCAACGCTGTACCTAATATTCGTGTAACTTTCTATCCTACGCTTATTCAGCTGTTATAGTTATGCTTTTAGGGACTCATTTGGCAATTCATTTTTATATTAACTATTAGAAATTGACCTTGATCTCGCCTGATCGTAACTGAAGATGTGGTCTTAGAAGTGTTATGTTTGTTATGGAGCCTATTTACCCAAACCTTAAAAATATCCAAGGAAGAGAGTTCCACTTCTTGGCAGTTCTTATACAATGTTTAATGATTTAATGATTGTTAATTTTAAACTATACTTCCAATCTAATAGGGAAGATTTTGAGGACAAAATCTTTATTTGCATAGAGAATAAATCTTAGAGACATATCACATAGAAACAAGCTATATTTATATTAAAAATAATGTAATAAGATGCCGTCTAAATTTATATGAGACGGACAAGGAAAACAAAACTCTAGAACGTACCAAATAAACAATATTTAATTGGGTAAAAATATCCTCATAGCATTTGCTAATTGCTTACAATGCGTCTCATGAGAGCTAATTAAAACCGATTTCAACTGATTTCTTGCGATTCAGTGCAGATATTATTTAAGTATGTACTAAGATGTTTTAAGAACACGCTATCCAATTTAGTTTTGGCTGATTGTGTCAGTGATCTTTTGCTGATTAAATAAGTAGATCTCTTTGGTATACTTTTAAACAAAAGCAAACAATCGAACTGGGAAATTGAATGCAAGTTTAATAACTTATGGATTGATTACTCAAAGTGGGGAGCGTCAAGTTCTGGGTAGCACTACATTGGTTATAGGCTGGCGTTTCTCTTGCCATCAAGAGAGCGTCTAGCTCGTCCCACCACTTGATAGAATAAAAAAGCAGCATACAAATAAAAAAGAATCATCAAAATTTTTATCCACATACTGTTCTCGTTATAGAAAAATCGTAAAACATAATATTAAGTTACGCACATTAAACCGACACAATACTTAAGATGGCCGTAAAATTCGCATAAACATATTTTTATCAGCCATAACTCGAGTTTATTACAGAGAGTCTACGTTGATTGTGGAATTTACCGAAAATGTGTAAAAATATTATTTGCCAATCAGAACAATGACAACAATCTTTCGTCTTATTATTTAAGTAGGTACTTGTTATATGAAGTAATAAAGTTTGTATGATACATTTTGCATCTACTAAAACGATTTTGAAACAATTTTAATACTTAAAATTCAAATGAATTAGTACTGAAAAAATAAAAAAAACAGGAAATGAATTTACTAATTAATAGAGTGTATAGCTTTTTAAAGATATCTTTAAACACCTATTCGGTCAAACTTCAAGGCGTTTTACATATTAAGTACTACAAGCTCTTCGTCTTCTTGATTAAATGGCAGTGCTACCACAATTTTGCCAAAGTCTAGTTGTGGGTAGATAAAATAAGTTTCAGGGTCGATGTTTGTATGTGGCAATCAGCAACACGTGCTTCCAATACCACAGCCAAACATCCAACCTACTACAAACTGAAGTACTTACTCAGATAACTGATCAAATAAAACAGAATGTACATAAAGCTACAGGCTACAGGTTAAAGCTTCCAATAAATTACATTGAGTGATAACATTCTATGATAGTGCCGCACTGATAAGGTTCTTAGACTTTCCGATCGATAATAGCAACGAACAACCTAGAATATACAAAGGTATGTTTTTAAAAGCTTCAGTTATGTTATAATGTCAATTAGAATCCGAAATCAAATAATATATTATATCAAATGATATAATACATCGCCAATATATAATCTTTCTAAATTGTGGTAGCAAATTGTTTGTCCACAGTAAGTCGGTCAGAAAAGTGGACCCTATAGTGCGTTCTTATATCTGCAGTAATAACGAACTAAGTCATTTCTGCACAAATATAAAATTGTCAAGCTTTCTTTAATCTTAATAATAAGTCTACTTTAATTTAACATACTTATAAAACTGTGAAAACAACAAATATATCTAACTATATCGATTTTTTTCAAAATTAGAGCTACCCTTCTTCCACACGCTAATGCAACGTCTCTACATCCTATTCGTGTATCGATAAGTACATTAACAAGTGATTATTATCACCAACTTAGTTTATTTGCTGGTCAATATTTGAAAAGCAGATCGACTCGTGCGCATTAAAATCACATACATATTATGATACTTTAAGTTTAAATGTCAAAAAACCTCGCTCTTTGTACTTTGTGCCCGATCAACGTCAAAAACAAGTTTCTAAGTTAATTAAAAACTCAGAAAAAATCATACGACGCTCATTTACGTCATCAACCAATGCAAAAAATGTTATATTCATTACTGTTATGACTTATGAACGACTAAACACGACAATATATTATAAGGCTAACTTATTATTTATTTTTCAGGGGAAATACTTTCCATATACAAAATATATAACCGCCAAGTAAAATGTTTCCTTAGCACCTTGTAGCAATCTTACGGAAATGCTAAAGCAATGTTTTGATTTCTAAGAGAACCGATATCATCAAAACGCATGTACGATCGAATTAAGAAACCTCCCCCTTTTTAAGTCGGATAACAAAAAACTTAATTGATAAATTAAAAAACCTAATTAAATAAGTACTTTTCTATTCAAATATGAATAGTCTATTAACTTAGTCAGTTAGCTCGAGTTCTAATATTAATAATTTTGTATTACAGACATGACATTGTGACGTCATGGCAACCACAACAATGGTGGTGTCGCCCCTCGCGTCTCAGTCGCCGCCAAAGAACAAGCGACGTTTATTCGCAGAGGCCCGACAGAATAGCTTGCAGAAACTTAGCGTTATATTCGACCATGGAAATAAGAATGGTAATGTTAAGTCCCGAATCAATTATCTTTAACCAGAAGACGTACCTACTGACTTACTGAGGTTCCAACGATCTGTTGATTTTTCCTTTTTTGCACATGTTTTATGTAACTGTGATTTCTGTTAGCTAAAGCTAAAGCTAGTTTTTCTAATTAACCTGTGATTTCAACGAAATAACTAACGTTAATTACTAACGTACCCATATTATGAGCACGAGTTTTCTGGAGGTAATGTAATCTACACAAAATAATATATAGTACGAAAACAATGAATTTTCTAATATATCAGACAAAATAAAACATATTAAAAATTAGCATACCTTCTTATTTTCTGAAGTAGAAAGTAAACAAAGAAATTTTCACAAAAAAGCTACTAACAATAAGTTTTAGAGATTTTTTTTCTTAATTTATTGCTAATTATAATAATTTTACTATACATATACGAGGGCTAGGGGTTAGGGCTTACAGATGGTTCCTAGAGATCAGAAAACAACCACATATTAAAAGGTAAGAAAGTACATACATAATATTTTAAGCAATACAAACCTCGTCGTAGTTTGGCATTTTTCTTCAAATCTAAAATAAAAATATAACACTGATTATAATGAACATGTTATTATTATAGATGATTATTAAATAATAAAGTAAAACAATTATTGTGTTTTATACTCACCTTTATTTAAACAGAAAAACGTTTAAATTCGAATCTTGGTAACGTATCAATATTCTCAATTTGACAGATGCTTTTTAAATGCCAAACTAATAAGTAGATATCATTATTACCTGCGCCATTGATTTTTGAGTTATTTTGTTGTTACACAAATTACACTTAGCATTATTTACCTAGAATGTAGATACTAGAAAAATACATTTTTGTGCCTACAACTTTTCCAACGAATACGTTCAGTTTATCATGTTGCGCCGATAGGTGGCGTTATAATAAATTCTACGAATTGCGTTATTTGCGCATTTTGCGCGGCTATAATGACAGCAGGCAGTAAGACAAACTATTTACTTTGACATAGAAGGTATTAATGTTGCTATTCAAAATAAAACATTTGGTAGCTTATGGTAATTTTTATTAGTTCAGATCGTTATTAAAGATTAAACAATTTAACCTAAATGAAAAATAAATATTAAAACAGATATGTAATGGAAGTAACACGTCAAGCATTTAGGATTTGCATTAGCCTTTCGTTAATACGAAATAAAATGATTAAAAACCATTAAAATATAGTACCGCGTAAATTAAAAATTTAAACAAAAACTTTTCATTTTAGTGTAAATCAAACAAAGAAAAAAATTTGGTCACAAAAAACAGTATAGTTTGATGAAAGAAAAATCTTTAGATATCTTAGTTATTTGTAACTCTAAAGTAGATTATAATAAACATTACCTAATGTTTCAACAGAAAATAAAGTAGAATATCATATTAAAGCGTTAAAAATGCCTACATTCATAAGCCGTTTTATTTAAAAGTTGTATAAATAGTAGAAAATGCTAGTTTAAGTATGGCAACACAAAACTCTGCAGTAATTATTGTATGTTTCTGAAAATTATAAGCGCCATTGCTTTTTACCGATGTAAAGTTGAAATGATTTTAATCGGTTTTAATCCGTAATTCTGTGTAATGTTTTAGCTAAATACTGTTGTGATTGTGTACTAAAACTGTCAAATTTCTTAAAGTTTTTGTGCTGGGCTTTGTCATGGCCGGTAAGTGCTGACTTTTAGCGCCCGATAGACAAGGGCGAAATCGGAGTCCGGAATCGCAATAAGTCGAAGATGTTTTATCGTTCGAACTCCGACGGTAAATGCAATGTTCTTGTACTTAGTGTGATTACTTTTTAGTGTTTACTCTTGTATACATTAGAGTATTTTTGTGTGAGAAAGTGTTTGCATATTGTTTAAAACATAGTTCTTAACGTTTCTCCTCTTGATATTCTTTAACGCCTCAATTACTACTCTAAGAAAGTTCTCGCAATGATTTTCGATCAAGTCTACGTGTGTTTGTAGTTAAAATTTAAATGATAATAATTGTTTGTGTGATCAGATGATTACATTATGTTGTACGTAAAATGAAGGTCAAACGGCCGTTGTCAACAGATTTCTGCAGTTAGAAATATATTGAATAGTTTATGCGTTTATTTTCCAATTGAAAACGAGTGTAAAAGTGAATCTACTTTCAAAATGAGGTTACAAGCAGGTGAGAGCAATTTTTTTATATACCCTCTATAGAAACCTGTTTTGATGGTTATTACAAGAAAATAGTAAGTTGATTATAAAAAGTGGTTTGCAATGATCATATATATAGCTTTAATTAGTTTTGTTGATGTTTTTAACATTCTTATACTTGTGGTACTTACTTTTTCTAAAGAAATGACAGATGGCTTAGTAGAAGTATTAGTAGTTAAAAAGATAACCCCTCTAGATTCCAATGTAATTTTATAAACTTATAACTACTATTTCAACATATAAGATACACTTCTGTATCCAAACTCTAAAACTATACATTTATTTAAATCACAAAACAGTTTATATATTACTTGATATTACTGTACACCCAAAATTCATGTCGAGCATTCAAATAATTAATCAGAATATAGATATATCCTACTAAGAATATGGTTTACATCATTAAAGATTTGTATTTGTTATGAAAGCTAATTGTTAAAACCACGGCAAATATTTGAATGGCTTATTTGGTATAACATTATATTATTTGAATGTTGGTCTTGTATGTCACAGCCTGTCATCAGATGAATATATATATCTGTTAAGTATTCATTCTATCTTATATATTACTAGTTTAAATAATAATTGATACTGAAGTGCTACATAGCAGAAAGAATCATTGTGATCTCTTCCATTGTTATACTCTAAAAAAGGAATATAAGACAGATATTGTAAGGTATTCACATGTAGATTTTAGTTAAATATATTATATCATCATATTGTGGTGTATATGTTAATATACTGATTGTTGTCTGTGATATATGTTGACTTGCAGTACAAATGTTAAGAGAACTTAAGTATTCCTATGCATTTTGAGGCCTAAGGAATTTTACGATAAAATTAGATAATATTTACTGTAAAAAATAGAAATGACTGTTTTATTCATACATCAGCATTTTGCTATTATTAGTTTATATTTATAAAATATTATTCAAGCCTTTTTAAAATAGAGTTCACCAGTATTTTAGACAATGTTTGTTTCACATTGTATGACAACCTTTCCTGTACATGTAAGGTACTTTAACGGCCCAATAAGTTCAAACAAATAATCAAATCTTTTCTCTAAATTTAAAAGTATAGATATTACATATTTACATTCATTTTGCTCCATATTATTTCAAAATATTAAACCCTATTTATTAAGATTTTGTTGTGTGGTCTTTAGTTTTTAAACCACTAATTCAGTATTGCATTAAATGCTAAATGCTTATCACAAGCAGACTATCTATATGGTAAATATTTACATTCTTGTGCAAGTGTTTTAAAGGGATTAAGTTTATAACTCCAATGGTCTTATTTACATTTCTTTTTAATAGCAAAATAACACAAATTTACTCTGTTTACTAGTTAATCATAATATATTACTAATACAGCTACAATATAAAAAAAGAAATTATTTTGTACTTTTTATATAAATAAAGTCTTTACTATTAACATATTATAAGTTACATTTGATTTTTCATTTAACTCTTAGCGAAGACCTTCAAAAACAATGCAACGAATATAAATGCTTTTTAAAATCAATATTTTGATTTAAAAAAGCTAAGGCATCTAAACTTGCTTTACATACATCTAAACTTATAATTTGAAAATCTGAAAAGTTGCTTGAGTTTTCTTATAGATATACTTTTAAGAAGAAAAAAATGCTTAGTCAAATAATTCCACTTATTCATTTTATGCATCACACACAAAATCTAACACATATCTAATGATAAGATAAGTATAAAATTAGTAAAATCACAATTATAAACATGTCCCCATAATATTTCATTAGTCATATGATATACTAGTAAGTAAACAATTTGCGTCTCTTGTTGATAATACAGATAATATGTAAACTATGATGTTGATCTTGAATGTATGCCAAATTAGACATTTTTCCTTGTGGCCTAGTAACAATTTCTTGTTAATGCTTATCTAGAGACTGTTTTACACCACATTAATGTGTTAGAACAATTTATAGCATAGTTACGTTTTAATAGATATATTAAACAAACATTTTAAAACTTCTTAATTATTATTATTATTAGTTCTATGAATGATTTTTTGAAATCTAATTGCATGTAGAATATTATAGATTTTTGTATTCTGTTTTGAGTTATTTATATTTTATACAAAACAATACCATAAAAATCATCTTAAAACTAACCCATTCCATAACTAGCCCTTGTGGCTACATACATAATTATTTTATTAGTAATTTTCAAAATACAGTAGAACATAGGGTTACAAATTCTTAAACTCTAAGTGTTAAGATGTTAATTTTGCATTGATATAAGCCATAAGTTTATTACAAATCATTGTGAGCTATGAAATAAATTTTAAAGCAATTAAATGACCGTGATGCTGTATATATTGTCATTGTTCAAGCCACATATACCACAGTATATAGTAGTGTCATACAATTGTCCCTGCCTATTCTACCTGTTAAAGGACAGCATCAAGTTTCAAAAGTTTGCATTCAAAGATATTAAATGACTCCATTGTTGTAGACCACTCGGAGTACGCGTATTTTAGTTTGAGTTTATTAGTGTAGTGGTTATCATGTTTTTGTAACTCTATTTTAACAAAAAATCTAAGTGATGTTCAGTTTTATGCACAATATAGGAAAAAATGTTCAAAAGACAGGAAGTGCCTTGGTACTCTAATCGTACATGGTTGCAAGAAAATATTTACCACTGGCGGAATTACTCCTGCGAAATACATTTTAGTAGTGCATGCAATTGTATGTATTTATATTTATTATTATTAGTTGTAAATAAGAATCAAGTAATTAGTAAAATTCAAACGCAAAAATATGTAAAGAATTTGTAAACTCATTTATTTAGACTTATCTCAAGAGGAAAAACCCATATATGTTGTACATACTCTATTGTTAAATAGTTTGAAACTAAACTAATATGTAAACTGAGATCTGGCTTAAATAAACTGATAGAAATATTAAATACTAGAAGAAATCATTGCTTGAACTTTTATCTATTCTTAAGAACTTTTAACAGTACATTGCATTTACGGATTACCTTTATATTTTATAATTTTCCCTTTTTATCATATAATACTAATACAACTGTGCTTTTTAGTTAACCTTATAATATCTGGGCTGTCTGGTTTTTATTCCAATGTAATTAATATAGGATTACTTTGTAGATTTATAGTTATTTCTTTTATCTTTTCTTATACATTATACCTTCATGTAGAAAGGAAGGTATGATAGTAGAGTAGTTTTATTTTATTGTATTTTAATTTTATTTTATTAAAAATAAAAGTGAGAAAATATACAAATTTGACATCAGTGATAATAACATAGTGTCGTGAAATACCTATAAAAGTGTTTGGCAGTCTCATTAGCAGATGCTATGCAGCTATTTAATTATATTAGTGAGAATGTAGGCATGTCTCGTATAATTTTCGCTAGACAGCATTTGGTTACACAATTCGGCGTAGGAAGCCACTAATTTTCGATGTACATAGGTCACCTATATACTTCTTATAGTCTCTGTGTGAAATTCCCCTATAATATGAACTTGATATGTTTGTATGATATACTAAGCCTACTAATTTAATGTAATTAGTCTTCTTCTGTACTTTCATAATTTTGCAACATACACTATTAAGAAATTCAAAAACCTGATATTATGTTCTATCTTATTCTGGGTATTTTTTTATTTTTATTTTAAAACCACTTATCCGGGTAGATTACAATTTTAAAATATTTACATTTTTTGCATATAATCTACGGTAGCGCGGTTATTTTCCTCCTGTACATTCTGGCAAGTTTCCCCCAAGTATTTTCATTCTTCCACCTTCAGACTACCCTGGACCATGTTTTACCAGCCACTCAGATAATTTAAATTTTGCATCTAAGGGCCTACTTTTTATCTTATTATTCTGGGTTAAATAAAATATTGATATATTAGAATATTTATAATATTATTTCCATTTAACCATACCTAAAATAAACAATTCATCAAATATTGCTTTACCTCATAAGTTCGCATTAACCGATGGCATATTACAGGCAATGGTGGCGAGACGACATGGTGTTTCAGTCAGGTCAAAGGTACCCTGGAAGACGATGTAACTGAGGCGGATCTCATATCGTGTGTGGAGTTCAACCACGACGGGGAACTGCTGGCCACCGGCGATAAGGGCGGCAGGGTTGTTATATTCCAGGTAATTTATTATTATTAAACAATTAAACAACGTATATATAATTATTTTGGGAATAGGTATAATTCCTGATAAATATCTTCGGACAACATTAGGCTATTATATAGTTCTATAAAGAAATAGACTACACAATGTCGTGTCTTTCAAAGTTGTATTCAAGTGATAATAAAGCAAATAAAATAAAAATAATTTATTTCTGTGTAACACAATCCATATTATTGCTACAATTTTAATATTCTCGTTTCTATTTTCAAAACTAATACCAAATAATAAATAATACCAAGTTGAGTTTAATTGTTTTTTTCTATAAATCTAAATTTAAACTTTACTTCGATTATTATTACCTATTAAAATTGCTTATTGATGTAAATATATTGTGAAACATAATATGTGATAGGTATTAAAATAAAACAAAACTGTATTTTGAATGAGAACCTCAAAAATAGTCGCGAAAGTTACAGTATTAATGTCGTCATTACTGGTTTTGTGAGCTTTGTGACGCAAGCTGCAATAGTTGTATTCAATTGATGTACACACCCAACATGGTTATGTATAAAGGAACAGAAGTTATTCTGTCGGTTGAGTTTTACTGTTAAAAATAATTGCATGATCACCAAAATTGTTTAAAAATTCCGATGCAATATAGCTACAAGTGTTAACTATAATCAAATGTAATATTTATATCTAAACCCGATGACAGTAGTAATTGTGCATGGAAGTAAGTCAACCTTGCCATTAATTGAGCTGTGAAGTAAATCATTTCCATCTATCATCGGTGTTTATTTTTATTGTTTGTATTGTTGAGCAACGCTCTGGCACATGCAATGTAAACAATTTTTTGCATTATTTGTCTCAGAGCTGGGGAAAAACGTGTTATGGTCAAGTTGGTTTTGTTAAAAATAGCAACATAATTGATTGAGTTAAGGGTTTATAAACATACACAAGAAGACCCAAATAATAATTCATATTAATATGTTGATTTCGTTATGGTTCAAGTATTCACTTTAATATCAAAGTTTCATAAAAATATCTTGAGTACCTGTGACACCGTTGCAAAGTAGGACATTGAAACAATGTGGGTTGTAGTCAATTGGCTATTTAAAATCCATACTATTATTAAATATAGAAAAGTGTGTCTGTATGTTTGTCATTCTTTCACGACAAAACGGAGGGGGCAATTTAGTTGAAATTGGGTATGTAGAAAGATGATACCTTGGATTAAAATATAGGATACTTTTTATGCCGGTATTGCCCCGGGAACGGGAACTACGCGGGTAAAACCGCAGGGAGCGCTTAGTAACGCTAGTTCCCTCAAGAAAAAATATTAAGAATATTAAACAATTAAATGATAAAAATATTTGTATTTCAGAGAGACCCAGCATCAAAACAATGTGTGCCCAAAAAGGGAGAGTACAACGTCTACTCGACGTTCCAATCACATGAGCCCGAGTTTGACTACCTCAAGTCGTTGGAGATTGAGGAGAAAATCAACAAGATCAGATGGCTCAAGAGAAAGAATCAGGCCCATTTTCTATTATCCACTAATGATAAGACTATTAAACTATGGAAGGTTAGTTTAAAAACTTTTTTGAATTAAAATAGTTTTTGATCATTGAAAAAATTTAAGATACATTTTAAAAATTTTTTTATTAACTATTTTAAACCACATTGATTGTAAATTGCTGTATCGATTTTGATGATCTTTGCTTTGTTATTATTTTTGTGGACAAAAGCAGAATAACTAACATAATTTAAAATACCCTATGTATTTTATCAAGTTTTATTAGGGTAATACCACATAGTACATTTTTTTTATACAGTAATAGACTTTAAAATTAATATATATACATTAGTTTTAAAACTTGATGATGCATTACACCATTTTCATTGTATTAGACAGTAAGTGATATCATGTTGACCTACTTAATGACTATAGATTGAATTTAATTAGTTACACATCTGAATCACAACAACACTGAATGATCACCATTCTAAATTTAGGAATATATTACTACTAGTACTATTCCATGGAAGAACAAATCTTTTTATGTACAATTTAAGAAAGTCAGACTATGGTGGAGCCATCACCTGTACATTTGGTAGTGTCAAGATGAAAGAAACTAACACATTGCCATCTAGTCCCACGAGCTTGTGTTGCTCCAACTGTATGACAGATAAACTTCATAAGCAGATAATAATGGATAAATGTCAGTGAAGGGATTTAACCCACAGCCCTAAACTCCGATGGCAGTTAAGTTACCACTGCAGTAGGCGGTTGTCTTGATATAGATATTGTGTTATGTTGTTGTGTATTACTATAACCAGTACTATAATGTACGTGTGTGTGGTCGCCGCAGGTGTCGGAGCGCGACAAGCGCGTGACGGGCTACAACACGCGCGAGGAGGGCGGGCGCGCGCGCGACCCGCAGCGCGTCACGCAGCTGCGCGTGCCCACCGTGCGCGCCGCCGACCTCATGGTCGAAGCCTCGCCGAGGTACGCGCATACACACGCATACTACCAGCTCACAGACACACACACATACTCTCAGCTCACAGACACACACACGCACACACACCTATACTCTCAGCTCACACACACACACACACACCTATACTCCCAGATCACAGACACACACACGCACACACACCTATACTCCCAGATCACAGACACACACGCACACACACCTATACTACCGGATCACAGACACACACGCACACACCTATACTCCCAGATCACACCTACGCATGCATACGCACATCCCAGACACGCACACACGCACATCACTCAAATACCATTTTCCAAACCATTGTCGAATATTTCTTGAGCAAAGATCCTCTCTTCAATTAGCGTAAACATAATTTGTCTAGCCTAAGACTCTGGTGTCCGTTACTTTGAATAAATGATTGGCAAACGTCATAATCTTTACAAAGATTCGGTAAAAACCGAATATAAGTGGAATTTATGCCAAACAAAGAAAAATAAGCAATGAAAAAATATTTTTTGGGTTAAATATGCCAAACTATTCCCATACATTAAGATATTTATCACATTTTGGTGTAAAAAATGATTACTAATAGGCTATCTCTTTGAGGTTGAAATGAGGCCATTATTTACTTAAAATTTCATAGCTGGTATGTGAATGACCAGATATTTGTTTGAACCAATTCCACTATACATTAATATAAAATGTTTAACAAGTTCATTCATTACCTTATCTATATTAACGTCAAGTTGGTACTCGACGCAGGCACAAATATTTGCCTTCCCACTTAGAGGCTGCATGTTTTATTGGAAATCATGATTTATCTAATCAGTCGCAAAATACGTTTGCGTGTAGGGAATATGAAATTATATCTCGTATGATGAATATGTCAATATTAAAATGTCTGGTCACGATTTGACGCATTTTTCAATTGGAACTTCAAATATATGTTGAAAAGAGGAGAATGTTTTGGAGTTCAGCATATTTAATGCTTCAAACTATTTAGTAAATAATATTTTTTTTATATTATGATTTATTTAATTTAATACTTGAAAAAAACTTCACCTATCAACAACAAATGTTTAGTAATTATTATTTTTTTTTAATTTTAAAATAGACTAGCGCCCAACCCATTAATTTAGGCGTAATTTGTTCTATGGTTTAATGGCATCCTTGGTTAACATTAACCTATTCCCGCATGCTTTATATACATTTTAGCATATCTTACGTCATTCTATGAAACTTGATAAGAACAGATGTCTATTCATATATTTTTTCAAATGTGAGAATGATTGTAAAGAAATTGTATCTTATGGTGGCTGTATGTAAGCGTGTGGGTTGCAGACGGATATTCGCGAACGCGCACACGTACCACATAAACTCGATCTCGCTGAACTCGGACCAGGAGACGTACCTGTCGGCGGACGACCTGCGCATCAACCTGTGGCACCTCGAGATCACCGACCAGAGCTTCAACATCGTCGACATCAAGCCCGCCAACATGGAGGAGCTCACCGAGGTGAGTCTATACGCGTGCACCCACACACGCGCACGTGGACACGCAACACGCACACAAACACACACACGCACGCACGCACACACGCACACACATACATATACGTGTGTATATGCATACGCTCCCGCACACACACGCAAACGAACTCGGATACACATACACATTTATTTATATAATATTATTAGCACCAACATGTATGCCTTTTTTAATCTTTATTTAAAAAGGGAACAAATAATTATTATGAACATGGACCCGTAGGCCCAATTTAAATTTAATTTCAGATTCTACATTGAAATATATGTCATTTTACAATTCATTACTAGTAATTTAGTATAATGTTCTGGACATTGTAGATGATTAAAAAATTCTCAAAACATAGTCATCATTTCAATTATAGTAATAATTTTCAAAAAAAAAAAATTACCTCTTCTATATATAGTCCTCCTTCTACCTGTTAGTAATAGAAGTAGATAATTAATTTATGTTCATTGTTTGTAGGTCATCACAGCTGCAGAGTTCCACCCGACTGAATGCAATCTCTTTGTATATTCTAGTAGTAAGGGTAAGTTGATATATTTAAATTTTTATTTATAAAATACCAAAAAAAATCTATACTTTTCCAAAGACTTACCTAGATCGTAGTTATAATGGTCTGGTCATCTATAGTTGTAAAAAATACATTTATTGCATTTGTAACTTTAATGTTTCATAGCTCAATAATGTTAAATCCGATCTGAAAAGGAAATTTATATGTAAAATTAGAAAAAAAAAACTATATGTTTGTATGTGTGTATTGTCACTTTGCAGGCACGATCCGGCTGTGCGACATGCGCGCGGCGGCGCTGTGCGACCGGCACGCGAAGCTGTTCGAGGAGCCCGAGGACCCGCACGCGCGCTCCTTCTTCTCCGAGATCATCTCCTCCATCAGCGACGTCAAGCTCAGCAACTCGGGACGGTCGGTGCAGCATACCCTGCTTATTCATTCACTCAATCTTCAATATAATTGCATATTGCATGTGCATATTCAGCCATAGAAATACTATACTAGCTCTTGCTCGCGACTTCGTCCCCGTCGGATCTATTTCTATTATTATGTTATAGTGAGTCAATCTTATAAGATAGACATATACTGTCGCGGACTTTTTTATAATTCTTCCATACATATTATTTTTGTATCTTGAACCGTTTTCGCAGCGCACGCAAAGGAAGCCCTCAAAGATGAATAATTTTCCCCGTTTTTTCCATAGTTTGCATTATATCTTCGCTTCTATTAGTCGCAGCGTGATGTTATGTAGCCTAAAGCCTTCCTCGATAAATGGTCAATTCAATAAAAAAA
>DWAJ01001488.1:0-21965 GCA_018238005.1 Eurema mandarina | reverse complement strand
AATTATTATTATTCTTATTATTCTATAATTATATGTTTGTTAATAATATACATATTATGCAAGCAATAATATATTAGCAAGTGAATGTCTGTGACATTTCATATATCGAGCATATGAAATGTCACAGACATTCGCCTGGGATAAAATCGTTACCTTTGCTTGAATTCTATGTAACATGATTGTTATTTTAAAATTATTTTTATATATAAAACAATAACTTGGTTAAATCGATACTGTATAGATTGTTGTACCATTTACTTGGTAACGACTTCAAAATTATGAAATAACTATTAAATCATTTCTATATACTAAATGAAAATGCATATTACTTTGTGCGAAGCAAATTTGTTTTTTGCTTTTTAATTTGAAGTCGGTTTATTTTTTGTTAAAAATTATTTTATTATTAATCACGTAGTTTACCAAACACCCACCAAAATATCTTACTACTAGTTTCGACCCGATCTCAACCAAACGTACGTCTACCATACAAGATATAAAATATTAATAAACATTACCGTTCGCATCGGAAGCCGCATCGAGCTATCAACCCATCAGAACCTGATTTATAGCCATACTCATTTATAAAACCAAAAAAAACTCACGCCGCTAGGTATATCTTATATTTATTTATTACTATGACATCGCCTTTGACTGACTTAAAATATGGTTGCGATAATAACTATCACTACTTCCCGATGGTACATTACATAGGCAACTGATAACAAGAATATGCAATTGTTTCCGAGATGTGTCTGAGTGTATTTCTATTAACTTATTCTAAAAGTATAATATATAGAGATGTGAATGAAGAAACAGTTATTATTATTATTATATTTCCAGAATACTATAAAATTGGTTATAATGTCTTATTTGCATAATTAAATGTACTAAACCTTGTGATTGTTTTCGTTTTTTATGACCAATACAGATCTAAATCTAGTTTTTTTATCTCTCTTGATTGTATCTCTTTTTATAATTCTTTACGTACTGGTTGTATTGCCATTCCATTTAAAAAAAAATAAGCTGACAAATCTCTTCAACTCACCTCGGTACCTCGAACAAATGCAACGTCTGGCCGCCCCAGTCTTAAAACGTATTGCTTATATCGGTCAAACGGCACGCGACGGACGGACCCATAGCGTATAATCCATTACCATGACGCGTGCTATCAACCAGCCTCAACTGAGCTCCCCTGCCCCCTAACCCACCAAACAACAACGCCACACTGACGTAGACAAAGCAATCATCACAGCTCTAATTAAAGTGGTAACCTTACCCGCCGCCTTTAAATAGGAAACGACACGATTATTCAATTAGAAATTCACCATATCTTTGTGAGAGGAGGAAATTCAAGCAATCTTGCGGAGCGCCTCGGCGTTCCTATCACAGATTATTCAATTGTACGTAATAAAGTTATGTGCTATGAACAATGTGAAATAATGCACTATATTTAGATGACCTTTTGTTTTCACTGTAATGGCTACGCTTTACTTATGAGCAATTTGTGTTTCATACTTATGAAATATCTATACTACATGTGTACCTATAACTATATATTTTTATTTACGAAGAAAATTATTTTAGCTAACTTCTTAAATAAAGGCCTTTGTAATATTCATTATCGAAAGGAATATTACATTCTAATAACTTTGTGTTACAAACTAGGACTACAGCCACTTTACTAGGATAAAATAACAACCATTCATCACTTAAAATCTTACAAAATAAAGATATTTCAAAAGCACTCGTACCTCAATCTGAATTGCCTTCAAAGGCGAGCGAATATGATGTAAATTCTGCGCAGAATAAGGAATCCACTTCAAACATTGTTCGGTTCGGAACGAGTTCGTTACAAGGTGTAAGTAGGTTATAATAATTTATTATAAGTTGATATTCTCAATGATCTATGTTGCGTGATATCTCGGGATATTTATGAGTGCCTTGCAATTTTGTGTCACTTTTATTGCCCTTGATGTTAGGAGTTAGGAGTTAGGACCAGAACGCGAATCATTCGTAAATTGATTTATTTGGGGCCTATAATATTTGAATAAGCAACATTTGTAGTGTTCTATGTAATTCTATTTCAGTACTTATTCAATTGTATCATATTTGTGATTACATGTCATTAAAAAAATAACCGTACACCTAAGATGGCTGATATGTGTATTATTAATATACACAATAACAACCACCTCCCTATTATTCCGTTATTTGAAAATCAGTACCATCTCTCAACTCAGAAACTGACATTACAGTATCCTGAGGATTATTCTTTGGACCAATATGATCAGAATGGATTTAATTTAACATACTCTATTGAATAATATAGGTGTATATTTCTAATATTTGTGTGTGTGTGTGTGTGTTTAGATGTTTTTATATGTTATTTTCTTGTATATAACCAGTTAGATGAAAGTCTTTGTGCACGCGTGGCGCGCGCGTGCCGCGGTCTGACCTCATTCGTAAATCATTTGATCTAAACCCCACCGCAATAAAAATTTTATTCAACTAATGAAGATATCCAATTGTGATTTATTGATCGATGTTAATTAATGCTATCGTGAGTTACGTTTATTTCCTTTTTCTATTAGCTTTGATAACGGCGCTATTGGTAAATAGGATTTTTTATTTATTGCATTCTCGTTTGTTTAGTTTTGGGTGCTATATAAAAGTTGTTATAGCATATAAATTTTGCATTGTTTACGCATTGTATATTTGGTATTGACTTACAGAACCGTAAAGAATAAAGGAAGCTATTAGTATAATAGTATCATGGTTATATACTACTCTTTTCTTCTCGTTACTCCTTTGTATTGACATTAGCCATTTTCTTATTCAAAGTCCAATACTGCGTCTTCCTCTCTAAGAAATCTTCAATCTTACAGATGAAGATGATCGCATACCACATCGGATGTCTCCTGGTACGTTGTAGTCTCCATAGTCACAAAAAAGGCCTGACATCATTGTCCAGAGGAAACCATCCAGTTGAATCACGCCGAGCGAGTGACCACTCCAAATTAATATATCCTGGCTCGCGCCGAGATTCCTAATATTATATTTAGACGTGACACGCGCTCGTTTGTATCAATTGTTGAATTGTCTCCAGATTGCTCGACGCGGACGCTACTTACAACAATCATGCCACGAATTATACCATTATGTGTGCCTCGCTTAATCTCATATTGAATTTAATGTAATAAAATGTGGTGGTGGTCCTTGTATTACGTTTGACTTTCGGTTAGTGTCAGCTATGTTATACCTTGATTTTCAACAGAGCATTGTGCGACATTTCAGTCAATGTCAAACTAAAGAAAAACATTTGTTTACTTTCTGGCACTGGATATGTAATTAAAAGTATCCAGCGAAAGCACTACTTAGTACTTTTAAAAGTTCTCAATATAATATGAATGAATTAAGACGTAGGGAAAAATTCAAAGTTAAGTCCGCATGACCTACTGATTTTTTTAAACTTGTTTTCAGATTTTTCCGACTCTAAATGACCTGCAAAACCTTAAACTCGATTAAGCTGACCTATTTATAAGTTATTTGTACTACCCAATAGTTTCTTTCATTGGTTAATTAGTAAAACGACATCGTGAATTTCTGACAGATAGGGAAGAATCCATAATCTACATTACTCGTGCAAACGATTTTAAAATACCTGTTACAAAACCTCACTGTTACTGATAAAGATAACATCGTGTCCATGGATGTCACACAATTATCACGGATGCCGATATCGGAGTAATGAAGCGGTTGCAGTATACTGTATCTTTTTGTAATTAATAGCCGACGATACGCGAGCGAACCCCGCGTAAGGGTCTAATCGTCGCTTCCATATTAATAATAGGGCGATATCGAAATGGAGAATTAAGTGGCTTTCACATTCTAATGACCGAATAGATACAATGTAGGAGCCGAGCTTTTACCCGATACTCATTTCTCTGACAACGATAAATTGGTTTAGGAGTATTTGTGCGACGGAACGCATCTATACTCTTAACGTAAACTTGATGACAAAACTGAATAAGTTTTTTTCTAAAGTTTTTTTAAGAGAATAATAATAATAATAAATTACGGTATTGTTCTCCAATTCTAGTATTTACTCATTTTATTTGTACACAATATTAATTATGTTTTTAAGGCTGAAAATAATTAGCATTTAAGAAACTAAATATATTTCTTACTGCGTTCTTTTAATCAGCCAGTATCTTCCTTAGTTTAATTCTCCCATTAGTGGGAAGGCAAAGGGACTAAGCCCATACAGCCACGTCTTTAGTTATACTTTTTCAGTGGAAAAAGGCTTTAAGCCTTGCAAAAAAATAAAGAAATCTTTTTTAGAAAAGACTATTAACGGACAAAAAGGCGCGCAGAGCGTCTGACATTTTTTTATAATTCAGCCAGTATCATTTTGACATGTAATGCAAAAAAAAATATAACCAGCCAGTTTCAACAGATTATGCGATCAAAAAGGTTTCATTCCGCCAGCCGTCAGTCGAATGTTATTGCAATTACATTGATATTTTTATAGAAATAAACTAGATTGCGCGCCCGGGGCCGGCTAATACGCCGGTGAGACGTCATGACAAATCGAAAGTGTCCCGGTTAATTCGCATTGCTTGATTTGTATTTATTATTGCGAAGTATGAAGGTTTAATTCGAACGGGAAATAATAAATTAAATGCCTTTATAAGAATGGATAGTACACTAGAACAGGTAGCTACATAAACTATTTTACACGTCTTATTTTAAACTATTCTATGTTGTCAAAATTTTAATCAGAATCCGTCAGTTATTTTTCGTAAATACATATTATTTTCCACCATCACCTAAATAATGTTTACGACAGCTTTTTCAAAAGTGACATCGACTAGGAAGAGGAATATATTATCCAAGACTATAATTTAATTAGGATCGTAATCAAATCATTCACCTTACCCAAATACGCTTGTCAACATTAGAAATATTTTCGTCATCGTCGTCGTCGTCGTATCAGCCACTGCTGAACATAGGCCGCCCCCATTGACCTCCACACATACTGGTCGGACTTTTTTTTAATATAATATAGAAACATTTTGATGACTGAATACATATTTGATTTTAGATTTCCTCATCAATCGTAAGCTCTTCAAGCCCAAGCTACAAACAATAAGCAATGAGCTTGCAACATGCAACATCGCGATCATACGATACAATTTATGTAGCATTCAAAACAATACGCTTCGTTATTCATAACCAATATCGTATGAATGAGTTTATTGTAAATACATTGATTGTGTGTGTAACATTCAAAGGATATACTTTTGAATTAAATTGCAGTGCGTGAATCTGGAGTATAGTTTTTTGATAAGGATTTTTCCGTGGGAAGTTTCGATTCGCTTAAGTTACTTTTAATTGTACCGTGTGGGGTTTTTTGAAAAGTTAATCTATATTGTTATGAATAAAATTTATATTTGATATATTTTGTCGGCTCATCTTTTGAGGAAATAGGCTTTCTTTAACTGGATTTACAGTTTACCAGCATGTCCTTTAGTATTTTAAAGTAAAATATGAACTCGTAGTTAACAAAACTTAACTTTGAGTCTTTATGATAATAAATAGTAAACAATAAGGAATCGTTCTAAAATACTTGCTTTTAAGTACCAAATAAAAGTATTACGTAATATTCAAATAGTTAGTGATTTCGTAATCCAAAGACAATATATTGTGTTGCTAGATTGCTAGCATTAAATGCGGTAATAAACAAAACGGCCAGTCAAAGTCGGTGACTTAATTATTATTCCCATTAGAATACAACTCGAATTGAATCAGATTTATTGACAGGTGACGTTTGTGTTAATTTACTATAACGAAACTGTCATCGGCGTACCGCGAACTTCGTCGAAAACAAATTGGTTTAGTCCGCAGTACATTGCTCCATTAAAACCTTGAAAGCAATCAACTCTCATTCAAAACAATCGATGTACATCAAAACTAACGATTAACAAATGTAATGGTAAGTATAACTGTGCATTGTTTGTATGTGTGGGTACATTTTCTGTGGTAGTGTGTAGATGCACATAAAACCTGTGAATTTTACGAGTAATGCAAGTGTCGCAATTTATAAGACAATTCGAATGGCTTGTTAGTCGTTAGTAGATACCTGCTATCAGATTCTAAACTCGCTTTTAGCTGGCTCTAATAGACTAGTAATCAGAAATGGAAAAAATGTTTGACATTTACTGGAACTAAGTTAAGCTTATTTTTTCTTCTCGTGATAGATATTGCTACATTTTTTTCATAGTGGGGAAATCCTTAAATGAGCTTCAGGATAAGGTCTACATCGAACTTATATCTAACATTTTATATTGTGGGGTTATGGACCACTGGACCATCGGTCTTTGACAGCTAAATATGATATTATAATTTTCTTTTTAAAGATCTGTAAAATACATCAAGTACCTATGATAAAAAATTACGACGTATATGTTCATATTGATTTCATAAAAACACGACTTGTGCAATAGGTACCTATGTAATCATTCTATATGTATTTTTATATCCCAAACAAGACATATTTATTATTAAAAGTTAATTAATGTTATCAAAAAAGCTACACTACCTTAATCTTATATAGTATTTAAAATTTATTTAAAAATGTAATCGTAAAATAATTAATTAAGTTGAGTCGACTCCGAAAATTACAGAACATATCGTAATTCTAATAGATTATAGTCTGTAGTTAGTGTAGTAGTTTCCCGGTAACCAGAGATGTTTTGGTGTTGCTATATTTCAACTCAGCTAGGGATGTGACAAGCATCGATATATTATAGCCGATGTATCAATAAGTTTTAAGATATTAGGTAAATCTATTATCTTTCTTTTTAACAAACCTTTATTAAGTTAGGTTAAAAAATGATAAGCTAGAATAATGTTATTATGATGCCAAACATAATAATAAAATTTAAATTAATAAATAATAATAATAAAAAGATAACATTTGTGTACGCAATTGCTTTTTGCACGCATGACAAGTACAATACATATACACGTCGATGGTAGTTTATTTCATAATACGAGTAATGCACTAGCTTCGCATACTTAAATAATATTATTTAAACATAATATTTATCTGTGATATGAGGCACAGTGTGTTTAGACTTATTAATTTAATAAAAGACATTTTGAATCCATAATGAATAAATGAGCTGTTGTATTTTAAATTCAACCATCCTGATATGAGTATTCCATCCTTTATGTACATCCTAATATGTAAAAATGTCAGAAAATGACAAAACAGTTAATCAAAAGTTTGACACAAAAATCGATACTGTCAAAACTGTTAAATAAACATCGATATTCCGCCCATCCCTAACCGCCATATTTCAACACGATAACGCTACCGATCTCCGGTAACGACAAATAAGCACGATAAGACAGCACCTAAACCAGACATTCGGTAATATTTAATAATTATTTAAGTACGTTACTATCAGATGACTCGTGCGGTGATTCTTAAAAATACCTCGAAGTGCTGAAATGTTGTTTACGTTTGAGCTCGCAATTATTTTTGTAATGAGTTCCGATATTTTACTAAGAATTTTCGTAGACACGGCTGGTTAGTGGAATGGTAATTAGAATTTTTGCTTTTGTATCAAGATAATAATTGTTTAAAATGGACTATACAAGCAAATTATAGATGATGTTTGAAATAATATCTAGCTACTAATAAATTAATTTAATTATGTATGATTCGGCTAGTAGCATCTTTTTAAAAAGTCCGAAGAGTTTCGTTGGGCAAATGAACTAATCACAATATACACAATGCATTCAATTGTTTTGTGTATGTCCATGAAAAAATCTTTAAGAATTCTGTAAATTGTTGCTTTTCAAATTGTCATAAAAAGATACCAAAGCCATCCAAAGCGACCTCCCAAACATTCTTAAACGAAGATATATCGATATAGCAAACTGTTCCTTTACAATCTTGAAAGAAGACCATTCACCACTTATCCCACAGGGTCAAGTACCTTATCAGACACGTAAACACTGCTTGAAATTTTGAACCTGCAATACATTAGAATGCTCAACGTATCTGAAGCAGATATATCTATGAGCCGTGTTCTTTCTGCTCAAAGGATTTAAGGGCTTAGTACTAATTAACAAGATGTCGAGATGCCCATTAGGGAGGAACAATCACGTGGAGCTGATTACGCGCTCCCAGCATGCATTGTTGATACATTGTTTATCTGTACCTAATTAGTCTGAGCTTAGAAAAATGAAATCGATTAAACGTTTAGTAACAGAGAAGTATCCATTATGTGTTCTTTAATATTAATAAAATAAGCTCGTTTTATTATTTATGAGTATCTATACCTGTAAGGAGGACATAAATTTAAATCTACAAAAAAAGATTTTCGATTGCAATTTTTTTGTTTCTTAATAGAATGCTTATGTTATCTCACTATTAAATGTATACAATTTTTGTATTTTTACTTCAACGATCAATCCATATACAAATTTTTCGTAGTAGTTTCGTAATCTTATTTACTAGTTAACCCTTCTAAAAAGTAACGATCAAACAAACGAAAGAACTTAGTTAGCCATGTAAATTCGTGCACAAGTTTTACCTTGATACCGTTTTCCATGTACATTGAGATTAGTACGCACATTCCAAGATACTATCAACTATTGTGGATCCCGTAATTTGAATTTATTGCTCGTAACAGAAACGGTTCGTGGCTATCTGGCGTATCGACTGAGCCTAGGTTGTATGGACAAATGGATTATGGAAGTAATACGAGTAGCTACTAGACTTTACGTTTAAGTCTATAATAAAAAATAATACTTTTTTATTTGAGTAAAGATTAAATACATATAAACCTATGAACCCATAGGCTCCCGAACTAGTGTTAAACTATTTCAGGAGCCAGTGGCTTCTCCCGTTTAAACAAGATGATGAAATATATACTCAAATCGAGAAACTATATAAAAAAAAAATATATATTATACCAAAAAAAGTGTTTGCGAAATATAAAAAAGATCAAGCGTGGAGTGTGTGTGTGTGTGTGTGTGTGTGTGTGTGTATGTTTGTGAGGATTATAAGATATTTTACTATTTTTTTTCAATGGTTACTCATTGAATAATGTTAGCTCGTATCAATTCAATCTATCCTGAAATTGTTTAATGTTAGTAGTTTTTAAAAGGCAACTGAGCTGTACCAGTTTACTTAATGGAAAGCCTTGGCGAAATGTTAAATAGTATATCAGCCAGAATAGTTTATGCTTAATATGCCAAAAGATTTTTTTTAAGTCTCCGTAGCTAATTGGCTATAGATTCATCACGTCTGTCTGTCCGTCCCTCTGCCCGTATGTATGTCACAGCCATATTTAATAAAAGTACAGATACGTAACGAAAAAAATACAATTTTCTTTACTTTTAATTCTATGTGTTATATTTAGTTCCCAAACTCCGTTTAAAACACTAGATTTTAACGTATTTAGATAACTATTTAGTTTCGTAGTTTCAAACAACACAGAAACAAGATTCATATAAACATTTGAGCGATCAGTGCTTCCGTTAGATATCAATGCGTAAATAATGAGCGAATGTACGTAGTCATAAATCTTTCGGTAATTGTGCGTTTATTTTTAGAACCGTATAAGCGCTGTATGAAAGCTCGAACAAGAGATATTTTGTTAAAACATATTTTATAACAGGGTAGGTATTAGAACAAGAGATATTTTGTTAAAACATATTTTATAACAGGGTACATTGATTGGAATTAGGGGTGCCATCCGTCCGAATTTCCCCGGATTTGTTCTAGTTCACAAGAGGTCTGGGAAGCGTCTTTACGGGGTTTAAAATGTAAAAGTCTGGGTTTGCTATCAGAACCGTTCCCATAATTTATGTAAATAGAAACGGGATAACTAGAGTAATTAAGTAACTAGAATTAGGTTATTTGTTTATTAGTGTTAAAGAATAAAGCAAATTTACTAACTAGTCAGAAAATAGGACTTTCTACAATACCAATACAAGAAACAGCATCATTAATGAACAATTTCAAAAAGTCTCTAAACATTAATAAATATTTAGTATATGTACATATACTTAGTATGTACATAGCCAAGCAAACAATTCGTCTACCTCCACTCCAACACCAGACAATAGTCATAACTCTCAATAATATATGTCCGCGAAATGTCGTCGTCTCGAATATAGCTCAATGAAACCCGACACCGGTCGGTTCTAGTGTCCTGTCCACACAATAACGCTATATTTCGTTCTTTTCTCCAGAAATGTAATGGTACTTCGAGGGGCCCTTGAAAATAGCAAAGAATTACCTTGAAATGCATTATATACATGAGGCTTATTGATTGGATAAATATGGTCCTGTTGTATATTTAAAGTAAATTTAAGTTAAATTGTAAATTTAGTATTTTATCAAAAAAGAGCACATCTCGCCTTCAAACCTTAGAGCGGCGAGGTTTTTATGTTAATTTATACATTTTTCCTTTGTTAATAAATGAAAAAAAAGTATAAATTTAAACGATGATTATTCGCCTTTTCGAACAGTAGAAAGACCATACCTTATTATTTCAATCCTTAAGGGAATGTATCAATAAGGAAAGCATTAATTATTCGTATAGAACTCCGAAAGGAACATACACTGATACCTAAATCTCCGAATTAAATTTTACAATACAGAATCGTGATATGAAGTAAAATATAAGGTATTATATTTGTGTAGCATTTTATCTAGTCGAATGATTTATCAAATATTTATCTTTTAATCTCTTATAGGTAAATAAACATTTTAAATTTAGATTGAAGAAAAATGGGCCTTTATGTTATTGGGTAGACGCCCGATGAGAGCCATATACATGTTGGAAAAAGATGGAACTGCTTTTCACACAAAACCCTACCATGTCTTCGCGAGACGGGAAACACAATATCGTCGACTGTAGCCTCTAACTCACATTGTACATAGGATGAAGACAAGATTCAATACTGCGCAAAAAATAACTGAATACAAACAAACAAAAATAACATATATATGGTATTAACATATAATTGAGCAACTTCGCAAATAATTAAATTCATGATGAAATCTTGCGATATAAATGTCGGTAGCCGTTAAAAAAATTAATGTTTTTAAAATTCCTAGCGATTAGAGCTGTGTTATCGTGGTCAAAGATAATAATATAAAATCAAATTTTATTTTTTTTCAATTAAAAATCATACGCAACGTTGCATTACAACATAAACGAAATACATACAAACACTTTCCCACTGATCATATTTTTAATATGTGCTATATAAAGATAGAAACTGTAATAAATATCGTATAGCCGTTACGGGCATGCTAATGCATGTAAAACGATTAATATAAAAAATAAAAAGGATCGCAGTAGCAATACCGGTATACGACGCATAATGTCTGATTCGATCTGACACTTTCATATTAAAATTATATTTTAAAGAATGAAGCGAAGAATTCTTGAAGAAGTGTCACCGGTTTATATAAAAATCGGGATTTTATAATTATATGCCTTAGAAATGTAAGAATTACTCAATCACTATATAAAGACTGAAATCAAAATTGCATTTTAATTTATTTATTTACTAAAACAACCTTTAAAAATCTATCAAAAACAAATAAAAATTGTGTTTGTTTTTTTAATACTTCTTTTTTAAAAAAAGCATTTTAAAAATAGAATCAATATGTATTCTTCTAGACGTAAATCGCCAGCATATATTAAATGTCAAACCAGTCCTTAATTTGCCATAGATAATTTTTAATACTCATACCCACAAAGTAGACTAAAGAGCTAGCTATAATTTGCCACAGATAATATTAAGTATTCATTTGCTCAAAGAACATAGTTACTTCACTTCATGGATAAGCACAGATTATACCCAACTTGTCAACTAAGCAATTTAAGAATACAGATAAAAAATAACCACAGATAATGTTATTGCATCTATGGTACTAAGGTACATTTGCGATCTTACAGCCTCATTTATACTTTAAAGAAGACTTAATATTCCATGCATCTACCTGAGAAATGGTGCAGATGTGTCGAGGGTAATCGCCTGCATACATTTAAATCTATTTAGGTAAATGAGATCACAGGAATGTGGCGTTAGGTCTACTTACTCTACTATTTTTATCTGTTTGCTAGTTGCGTTCAAGAGTGATGATTTTGAGTCCAACAACCTAAATGTTAGACTCCCATTATAGCAGCTTGTAAGAGCACTAGGATACCATATACCTAAAGACCGTTCAATATATGTAGATATAAATATGACTTCTACATCTATATATATAAAAATGAAACCCGTTTTCCGTTCTCACGACATAAAATGAAAACGTCTTGACCGATTTGGCTGATTTTTTTTGTTGTGTTTGTTATTATTAGGAAAAGGTTCTTATGTAAGAAAAGATTAGCATTTCACTTTTTTAATATTTCATTATTATAGAGCGATACAAAGTTCGCCGGGTCAGCTAGTACTTTTATATAGCTACTGTTTCGTTTTTACAACCTAAAAACTACATACAAGTGTTTTAAACGTTATATGTTTATATATGTTGAAGAGCACATTGAAACAATATGTTTTTTCCGCTTTTCATAGCAATTTGATATATTTATTCTTAAACGTTTGATTGATAAGGTACCTGGTTCAGTACATACACATAAACAAATTACCAAATCTAAAAAGTCTAAAGAAAGTAATCAATAAGTAGGTACTTACTTATATCCATGGATGTATTGAAATTTTTTATACACTTTATATGTATATATAAAGTATAGCTTATTCATAAACGATCATAAGTTATAAAGCAATAACTCGCTATTCGTATATATTCAATATTCGCAGTTCTGTTATTTCGATAATCGAGAAACAATCGAGAATCGAGCGTTAACGAGCAATTATGTTGTTCATACGAGCTGGGTATCAATTAAATCGATCATCCGTATGTTTTGAATGCTATATCATAATGAATTTTGTTTTTTTTTTACTTTTTATGTGATACAGTACTTGGCACGTTATAATATCCAAAATGTTTTTTTTTTAGTTTTAACGTCATCTTGACAGCTGTCAGTATTGAGTACCTGTTTGTTATAAATAGTTGAAGTTAAATAAGAGGAGATATCGGAAATAGCTAAATTATGAATATTTCTGATTAATTAATAGCGATTTCCGTGATTAGTATAACGGCTAAGCTATTCCTGGCTCATATTTTTTTATATTTTTCTTGTTTTTTTTCCAGGTTACGGTGCGGCGGTGAGGGACATTGCGAGTGAATATAACATGGCAAAGAAGGGAACGCTGGATAGAATAGAATACGTCTAATATCACGACTATCTTCAAACTGATCGGTAAGAGTTGTAAAGTCAAACAATATAATTATTTATTAAATTAATTCTTTTTTATATCATATATAAAAACAACTAGCTGTTGCTTACTAGTTGGTACTCCATCCGCTTGGACTTTCATATAAACTTTGTCCCACCTTCCCTTAAAAATAACCCTTTTTTCCAGTTTAAAAGTAGCCTATGTTTTTTCTTAGGCTCTAGCCCATCTGTGTACCAAATTTCGGTCTAATCGGTTCAGTAGTTTTAGCGTGATGGAAAGACAGACAGACAGAGTTACTTTCGCATTTATAACATTAAGTATGGAAGTATGGATTTAGCTTTGTCACTCCAAACTACGAAAGATTTGCAAGGAAAATATATTCTTAAACTATTTGTACAGCTAAGTTGACTTCGGCAAGCTACGTCCAAGTCCATGGGATTGAATAGCCTCCATTAGGAGCCATTATACGTCAATAAATATCGCCAAGACACTCCTAAGAATGCGTCGTAATTCAATTTTACATAAAGTGTTCCGCTCTTAGCGTTCTTCCTATAGCTGTAGGGTTAATATTAAAAACTCAGTCTATTGGGCGACGTCTGAACTTGCGAATGACTATTCGTTCTGGAATATTTATTCCTCAGCACAGTTTGGACAAGTTCTATATAATATGAATGTTTGGTGGTATGTTAATTATATTCTATGGCCAACCCCCTTTACGCTTTCTGGCTCTCCCTTCATAAAAAACGCAATAATGTGTATTTATAAATACATAGACTTTTATATAAAATTTTAGAGTGTGACGGAATGATATATATAACTTTTACAATGTACCTAATCTTATGGGTTTCTTGTTGCCTAATAAAGAATACTATTATTATTATTATTATTAAGGTACACCGAATACTTAAATTCAAGGACATAAACAACATATACACTGATATTAAAACAACCGAAATTAAAACAAATAAACAATTCATACTAAACTAGCGGATCGTTCCCGGTGCAATACCGGGATATAATGTATCAACTCAATCGGTCTAGCCGTTTTTGTTTGAAAGAATAACAAACATACATTCTCGCGAACTTTCACATTTATAATATTAGTAGGATTATTATTATATATCTATTATTTATAATTTAAATAATCGTTCTGACTTCGACTCCGGAAGAGTCAACAAAGGTTTTAAATCCTGTGTAAAATATAACTAGCCAGGAATTTCCGTGTCATTACCGACGTTGAAGACAATCGCCACAGATTAGGTCATTACAGAGATTGTGTGTAATATCACGTTACTGAGGTCTCGCGAGGCACGAACAGTGTCAATTCCGTTTATGTGCCCATTACTCTGTGCATCAACTGATGCAAAACCACTCAAATGCTTGATCTTAGAAGATATTCTAATTTAAGGCGCTTTAACGACTCCTTCGAGGTTTTAAATTCTATGAGAAAAACAAACCATTTTTACATTGTTCTATTTTATATTATACCTGATTGTAAGAAGGAAATGACCATATAAATAAATAAATAAATAAATATTTTCAGGACATTTACACACAGCAAGCTAAGCCGAAGCTTGTGTTATGGCAACTAGATAACGGAATAAATTACATATACATACTTTTCTTTTGTAAATACATACATACATTACATAGGAACACCCAGTCCCCAGAAAAATACAAATGCAAATTACAAATATATTTTTCCGGTGTGGGAATCGAACCCACGACCCTTCGCGCAGAAAGCAGATGTGTTACCACTGCGCCAAGCGTCATATATAACTGTAGTTATACTTTTTGGTTAAATTGGTATCAACGAATCAATATTACTCCTTTTTAATTTATTTAACTCTTTTTAACACAAATGAATCTTATACACTAAACAAATTAGTTAAATTTTCTGTTTCTTATTTCAGATACGGTAACACAAATAGTTATAGACGTAACGATCTATAACTTAGGAACATCCTTTAGTATATAGAATCCAGGTTCAATTACTTAGAAGAAAGCAGTAGGTTTAATACCTAATAATAAATTTGCGTACACTGACAGGAACTCGAGAGAGACCCAACCTAATGATGATATCTCGCTAGCACGTAATAAACAACAAAATGCGTACAATGTACGAATTTATTTCGCGTTCGCCGATAAACCGAGTTCTTTTTACAAGAATACATGCGCAATTTATTGATACTGTTGCCGATAGTCGGTAGGACGGCCCACGCACGGCTGCGACACGAGTCGTCTCTCAATAAACTTGCACTGCTTTGAAAGGATCTCAATGTGATAGAAGATCCAAGGTAGGTTTTTTTTCTGCAAAACATTTCAAACCAGCCAGTCATCGAAATGATACAGCTAAATTAAAAATATTTTAAACCAGCCAGTCAACAAAATGAAAACTATTTTATTTAAAAAACAAATCAGCGGGATTCAATTTAAGAATTCAAAATTAGAATTTCAGTTTTCCATAACATATTGTGTTGGACTCAGTAGTCAGTTTGGAGAATGCAAATTAAACAGTAGCATTGTATACTAATTTAGCCATTTCGTTTTCTTTCTTCAAAATTCCTATTTTGAATAAATTTCGCAATGATCCCAGTCATCCCATCCCTCCCAGTGTATGTCATGAATTTGTTTTTACTATAAATTTATATTCTTTTACCTTGTCTAACCTAAGGCACCTAATACGAACAAATATTTTAAAACGAATGCCTAATATCAGTTAATAAATATTTTACGTAATGGAGTCGTAAAAACAGTCACGCTGTGTATACATCTATAGTACATACCAGTACTCAATATAACGAAATATATTCATATAATGTAGACTGAGACGTCATTTACTTAAAATGTTCCCTTTTTTAATTAAAGTTATTGTTAAAAAAAGATTTGGTTAAATCATGACACTAAAGCAAAGTATGGCAAGTACGTTGCAAAAATTTACACTAATAATAAAATAGTGCACGATCGGTTACGGTCAACAGAAAATTACGTACAATTGACACGTTTGATTTAAATAAATCTTATCAGAATCATTTAGGGTATTTTTTTTAATAAATCAACATCATAAGGTCAGTCAAGTATAGCAACACTATTTCAAAACCCTACACCAAAGTAAAAGCTACAAATATATTCTACGATTTTAATGACCCAATAATGCATTAAAAAACAAATTTAATCGGCGCACAGTAAACGTAATATGATATGTTAATTTCGTACCGTAACTCCCTAAATTTTCATATAAAATGTGAATAAATAGCTGGTTATTAAGATTACGAATGGACTCGAAAACAAATAAGAGGTCAAAATGGTGTTAAACATGGAGATTAATGCTCATAACGGGTATTACCAGCGGCGATAGTGCATTAGACTGTTTTAAGGTATCATTTACATTTAGCCTTCAGTGAAATCATGCTGCGTTCATCTAAATCTCATTATAGCTTTATGATAATGCCAACGGAACGCGTCTTATAGTGTTTTAAAAATAGAACTCGGAGAAGTTCGAGAAGATTCTATTACTTTTTTCGTTACATGAGTAAAAGAGGTTGTAAAGAAATAGAATGTCTTTGTCACAAGTTATTTGAACTTAGTTCTGCTTTGCTAAACAAGAAGATGAATGTGAAAATCAATCTATATTAATATTATAAAATAATAATATTATAGAATTTAAATTTGTGACGACGTAGGAAAAATCTCTGAACCTTGGAAAACGAATTGTTAACTTTAATTTATATACTATTATAATAGGCTATACATAAACCTTACAATGCCGAAACCATGGGCACTTTTAAATATTAGAGAAATTATACTTACTAAGAAATTTCTACGTAACATAGTTCTTATAAACACATTGTATATCTATAACTATGTGTATATAAGAACTATCAAGTATCACTTCATATGTATCCGCTAATAAATACGAATTATCTGTCTCTATAGATACAATTAATTATAGAATCGAATAACGAAAAATGATGTCTTTGTTAGAGATTAAAAGATACATTACGAGGTCAAACATAAACAGAAACTTTCAAAACTAATTAGCATGCCGAAAATTTCGCAAGGACGGCGTTACTCATTTCAATTTACAAAATAGGAATATGAAATTCAGGCGTGGGTCGTGAGTGAGTAATGTATCTAATACAATGAGCTTTCACTTGGTTTCCGTACGCTAAATCTTCTAGATATTAACAGCCTACGTTCTCAACGTAGTTATGACTGAAGAAAATATAGTGATGAACAGTATGTTATTAATGGACGCGCTCCGTGATTCTTTCCGTGTTGTTTTTTGTACTCTTCGCAATACCTTGATCAAAACTATCCTATGTATCAACAGGATTAAATAAACAAGCCAAATATCAGTCGAATACAACTATAAATATTTCTCTTTAAGAATAACACGTAAAGTTTGAAAAATAACTAATTAAAGATGATATTTTCGCACTATTTGCTTTGCAACTGTCCAGCATTTAAAGTAAAAAAATAGACTCCTATAAAAAAAACACTAAAACTGACAAATAATCGTCATTTTATCCTTTAATAAATAAAAAAGAGAGTAATTTCTAATATTGATTTAATTATCTTCTGCTTTAAGCAACTGTTTAACGTAAGGATTTTATAAATTTCAGAGATTGAATGTTATACACCAAACGTTAAACAAAAACAATGTTTCTCGCTCATCTCAAAGCTCAGACCGTTCCGTTCATTCGTTCGTTTCGTCTAGACTGCAGACTATAGACAAGTAAAGCGTTAGGTAAGTCGAAGGTGGTATAATTTAAGTATAACCGGAGGCTATTCCGCACCCATGCTAACGTATGGCGCCCTCTGGCATGACCTTTGGCCTGCCTATATGCGAAATGCTATGACTTTTCATTTTTGTTATCCTTGCTCCGTTGTAGAGTTATTGTTGTTTTATCTACACATATTTTATAAATGCGTAATATTTGTAAATTTGTGAAGTAATACATAAATCTATATTGAGAATTACTATGCCGATATAACGCTATATGAGAGATAGACATAGTATTATATTATGTAAAAAGCTGTGTATTTAAAAATGTTAATATATACGTTAGTAATACTCGTAGGATCAAAATTAAAAACTATATTTGTAGACAACGGTTTTGTTGCTAGTTTTCTCATTATTTATGTATGAAATAGTATGTAATAATAATGATGCATTATACATAGATAGAAGTAAGAACTTAAAAATAATCAAAAACAATCGTCTTTCAACGCTATAAGAGTTTTATTACGATTAATCTTAATTGCTTGCGTCATACTATAGGTACAGTCGTACAAACAAGTTGATTGACACATTCAAAATTACAAACCATCAACGTCATTAATTACAACCACCACTCTTAAAGATTTCTTAAATAAGTCCCATTACAAGAAAACATAATTATCATATCAATTGTAATTTTTTAAAACTCATGAAATATTAAGCTTAAACGTTTTGTAATTTTGAATGTGTTAACATACTTTCGTACCCGACCGTACCACCAATTTTGTGCTAATTGAAAAAGAAAGAGAGCACAAATTACCGACACTACATCAAGTGTTAAACAGCGCTTATCGGCCGAATCGGGAGATTGACTACGAAAAATACACAATTTGAGATGATAAATCAAGATCGTAATGATCCGCCGCGGTAGCGATCTCAATACTCGATAATTTATAACGAATAACCTGATTTTTAGAGGAAACCACCGGTTAACGCGTCGTAATCATATTAGTATCGTTATTTATGTTCAAACGCTAGACTTTGACGAGCTATTATTATTTAATAACCAGCTGTTTGTTGGTTAACGCTCAACCTATCGGAGCGTCAAATAACTTTTCGTTATAATAATAGTTTTGGAGATTTGAGCTGTGGTCCTTTTTAATTAAAGCTGGCGAAAGTAAATGTTACGTGGCTTGTAAGTGGAATGATACATTAAAGATAGGTACCGTCGATAGAAGTCTATATTACAATCAATGATGCTAGAATCTTATTTTTGATAGACGTACAATTTTACAGGTGTATCCAGCTTTTAAACACATAACTAAATGTACCAAATAAGAAATAACAAGTAAATGTATCACATTTTAATATCGACTTACAAAAGACAATCTACTTTTTATTTATATTACAACTATACGTATAGAAATATAAATTTTACGTAACTACAGATCAGAGTAGCATATATTATTCGAACAAATTCATGTTAAATTTATACTAAAAAAGATTTTCTTAACAAGCTATACTAACTAAAACCTCAGACTTCTAACAACCAACATATACCAGTTTAAACGTAAACAATAATTATCTAAAGCCATATTCACGGGCCGCATGACTCGCCATTCGTATTCAACGCAGGAACGTTAATACAGCGCCGGTTCGTTTATCTCGGGAATCGAACCCGGCTGCAATTCCGTTGACATTCAATTGCTCCTGCACTGAATGCTTGTGTTAGCGAATTGTTTAGTGCTAAGTGTTAGCATTAGCACCTGATTTATTATTCTATAGAAGATATAATGCATTCAGTATACGGCATAGCTTTAGGATTTGGAAAGACATCTCTTTGAAATGTCTTATGAACTTTACATGCTAAAATGATATAAGAAGAAATAATATGAAAATAAGTCTTTTTATAGTATGGTAAGAGGATATCCTGATAATAAGCGACTTCCGCCCTTGGAAAATAGCAAAGTTCGCCTCACGAATGGGTTGCCGACTTTATTTTGGCAAACAAATAAAGATGCTAAATTTCAAACTGAAGAATTATCGTTACACAACTTCTAACTTTTGTACTTGATATGACTATGGAAGTTACTAATGATTACAGGTCAAAATCTTCCTTATACATATTTCGTCTCGAATTCAAAACATAAGCCAGTTAACATTATTTTCTTACTGTATTAAATATCTGTACCTAATGTATGTTAACGAAGTGTAATAAATAAATAAATAAATAAATAAGCGCGATTCAGCTCTATCTATAGCTATCGCTCCCTATAAGCTTAAGCCAACCTCAACAGGTCCACGAGTTATAATAACCTCCCATTAGTTAATTACAACTCAACATAATTAAGAGGGTACATTGCCCAAGACTCGTATAATGTTGATAATGGTCATGTTTGTTTTGAAAGCGTCGTTTTTCTTAATTCGTCAGCGACAGGACTTTATGTTGTAATTATTGTTTAAAAGCGATCCGGCGTATCTATTATACTTGTAATCAGTTGTAGATAATTTAAAATACTAATCAGATAGATGGTACCTACTGATGGTTAATTTATATTTTTCGTTGCAAGCCTTTATGAAGATCCTTATATGCGGACTAATATATTAGGTCTTATAAATCTAAACAGTATCAATTTAAAGTATTAAAAGCAGTATGTATCAAGCTACAATTGTAGTTTGTAGATGTAATATCGAGTTTTGATTGCAGCAGACTCATTAGGCTAAATTTACAGTACTAACTTAAAATGTTTTTTTAATACTCTGTTATGAATGAAAATAAAATTGGTAACATTTTGAATGACAAATTCCGCCCATGGACAATCGTCAAGCGCCAAGCATATAGCTTCGCGAATGCTGGGTTAAAAATATTTTAAATGGAAAAAATGAGCTTTCTTCCACTTACCAAAAAATATCGAACTAGGAAACGATTAACTCATTTTTTTGAAGGTTTCTCCTCTTTAAGCTGAAATGGCTCATTCTGAGGTAGCAACCATCTTTTTCATGTAAAATAGCGTTAAGTGATTGGGATAGGTTTAATATAGAAAAAATTCCCTACTATACTATTCTCTTCTATACTATTCTTTATTCCTTTGTTTTCTAATACCGCTTTTAAAATCAACCAAACATATCAAGTCTTGCGAACTTGTATAGGCGGAGTTGTTCGCTTATAGAGACCCTTATACTCAGTTGACTGGTATAAAAAATACCCAACCTGTACAAAAAACCTCACACAATCAAGCAATAAAAAGCAATACAAGTTCTATCCCAATAACCTTAAAAGTAGATATGATTGTAAGTATTTTCGGCGGTGACGCTAGCGTGGCCATATAGAGCCTACTGGTTTCCTACTCGCCCCCACGGTACTTATTGATGGCCTTATTAGTATGGTAATTTTGTTTCGCTTTTTGGTCCAAATTGGCCGATCAGTAAGCGTTACTCATTGGTAGACGTGTAGCTTCGAAACTACTTATTTGGGCTGTAGGTAAACAAGGAGAAAATTCAGTTACATTGTTTCTAGTACCTAATAGGTTTTACAGAATTGGAAATGGACCTTTAAATCAACTTTTCATTTATATTATGATCGTATTATTAGTCATAAATGCTTACAAAATCTTTATTCTAAATTAACAAAAGGTCAAAGAAATATCAACGACAAAAGTTTTAACTCATTACAATTTCGACAAGTAAATATAACGCCTACGCTGCGCGATACGTTGTTTGAGCATTTTTAACAATTGTTTCGCAAAATGAAACCCACATAAATGTTAAACATTTTAGACTACAGGCCCATGTTGAAAAAATGATGGGTCATTAAAACCAACAGGTGACCTATCTAGAACGATATAAGAGCATAAAATAATAAGATTCAGCACTATGACGTCACTTGTAAGCTGTCCAACTG
>DWAJ01001487.1:0-21968 GCA_018238005.1 Eurema mandarina | reverse complement strand
GTGCGGGGACGCGGGGAGGGGCCCGGAAATCTCCGAGCAGCCCAATTTGACGAGCTTATCCCGTAAATTGTTCCTTTCTCGCACGTAATGATATCTCTTGCTACAGCATCCATATTGTTTGCTTTTGTTAGAATGATTGGCATAATGACAGCGCGTGGGCATTATTGTTGAGATTTTTGTGCGGTTGCAAAACCTCTTTATAAAAATTATTATGAGTATCATTTAGGTGACAGAAGCTTAAATTAAAGGGAAAAATGTATATTAAGTAAATTACTGTTACAGGTACAGGTTCTCCGAGACACGCTCTTACCAAAACGAGTAGAAAATGCATTTACCACGAGCTCACGGCACCCCTTTGTACTGGCACTTATAGCGTAAAGCTCCGATGTGATCGGCTATAAAACTATAAACGCAGAACTAAACAACATAATGGGCAGTATTAGCGCGGCCGCGCGCCCGATACCGATAAGATATCGCCTTTTAATTAGCGCTGTCGAGTTTGCTCGCGACACTGATAACCCCCGCTTTTTGGCCGTGCCCCCCCCCCCTCCCCCGCTACCCCCTCGCCACCACCACCCACCCGCTAAACAATACATATGGTACTTCCTACATAGGTGATTGTTATTTGGCATTCAATGTTGGAAATGTTATCAAAGTTGGGGAGAAAGTGACGAACTAAGTTTCTCTATCTGGGAATTCAGGGATTGAAATGATTAAAAGTATTAAAACTATTTATATTGATTTACTTGCACAAACTGTCTTGTAAAGGTTTAAAAATACAAAGACCAATACTTAAATATACAAGATACTATGGCACTATAGTACGATTTACAGCAGTTGCCTTGTGTTTGACCTTTATTATTTTGTATTGATAAGGACTTTACATCTAGAGGGGTTGTGACTACCGTAAGGGGTCTGATGCTGAAAACGTAGGATAGCGTAAGGAACCCCGCAACGGTATACCTACGACTACTACTACTACCACTATCAACGGTATACGATTTTTTGGTTCAATCGATATTGTATCGATTGTTATAGCATTTATTTTGAACTTTTTAATTCTTATTACTTGCTATACCTACTCATTTAAAATTCCAAAAAAAAAGTTATATTTAAATATTAAGGGGTAGAGTGAATAGGTGACGCAGAAAATAAATTGTAGCCTTTATCCTTCAGAGCTTTATCCGAAATTCGCAGAAGAGCTATGAATAGACGCGTTGTACCAAAGTTTCGTATTAAAACATCAAGTGTAGTCTTCATGGCTGTATAAAGGAAAGCAACAACATCAAAGTTTTGTGTAACTTATGAAAGTGAGCTAGATTCTGATGAGGACTGAGAAATTTATGATACTCGTTATGAAACGGATAACACCATTCTTAGGTTCCTATACAACTAAGAATTATTGTCTTTTGGTTTGGTTCAAACTATTTTATAAAATAATTATGTCTCATAATATATTACTTTAAAATTACGATACAATACATCAGTCTGAATTCCTATCAAGTATAACGTATGAGCTTCTCTTTTATTAGTATCGTATCCACCCGTAAACAGTTCACTAAGACGAATCAAGTGCGTGGCGCGGATCAAGAGAATTATAAAGATTTAACGACAGAGGAATAGCCGAGTGAGGAAATTGGCAATTTGGCCGGTGGAATTCGGTGTCACCGTCAGGGATCAACGAGTTGTATTGACTGTTCATTACACCATTTACACGTAACGAGACGCTACTGAGCTATCGTGCTAACGTTTAACACGATTACGTAGTACGTACTAATGGGGCTAGTTCCTTGTAGCCTACATTTTATATATTGTATATAATAATATATGTTGTATTTGCAACACATGTTTCGGTCTATAAAGGTAATTAAATAATTGTAAACTTATCCCACATCAAGTAGAGGGTTTATTTGAATGGCCTTGTACGAGTACAATCTCAAATTCATTTTCCAACATACCTCGTGACTAACTTCGTTCTTACGCGAAGTTAATAATGAACAAGCAATTATTAAAACTTGTTATGCGTCTGTCATATTTCCGATTTCAAAATCTTAAACATTTGCTCTACTGGAAATCAAAATAACAAAATTTATGACCATCATCTTGCGCTGAGCAGCTACGTTATTATTCCCAAATTCTAACCTTGACATACATTGCTCTCTATCAAACAGAAATCCGTAGCTTTTCCACAACGGCGTTTACGTGCCAAGCAATGTACAGCGTATCGCACAATCGCGAGTCTATCTATCTCGGTGGGTTTTCATCATTTTTGCAGCTGAACGTGATTTATGTCGCCAGTGACACCAGATACTTAATCACTTTGAATGATGGCCAACCTCATTTTATGATTACTTCATCTTTATTGCGAAATACCCGCGCGCTACCTGAGCTCTTCATTTATGTATGAGATTGAAGCTCGCCGCTCGTAGGCGTGCCGAGCGCAGATCGCACTATCACTATTGGAACTATTCGCTACCCATCACTCATATACAAATTTCCACAACGTGGGTCCTATTCAAGTTCTTTGTTTTTTGGTTTTATGATCGTAGATCATCCGATAATGCCCCATAGATTTTCTTCTCAACGTAAGATTGAAAAATATGTAAATAAAAAGGGATATCTTTTGATATTGTTGTTGACATACCTATTAATATTACTTCAAATGTATCTCAATACGATTCTGAGATAAAGCTTAGACAGCCAAAGGTGAAAAGATTACTTCTGAGAAGATTCTATTTTTTCTATATAGATGAATTGCATAGAAAGCTTAAAAGAATAAAATCGTATCTAAATAATTACATGCAAATATTTCCCTAGTTTCCAGTGCGCTGCGTACCCGGGGAATCGCTTAATCTGTAGTTGCACAATGCACACTGAACACTGTATACTGTAGCACTAAGCTGCATGCAACAGGTTCGCGGTAAACACAATGTTGACACGGCTTGCGCGGCGAACACGTTTTATCGTGTTGTTGGTTTGTTCGGAATATTGTGAACATTATACACGTGACTGATGTTTATAACACAATTTAAATATAGGCTATAAAATTAGAAACTTCACAACAAATATATCTTTATCGTTACTGAGCCTTATTTTTCATTTCAGAATTATAAAATAAAATTAAACAAAAGACTTTCTTACAAATACAGAGGCCAATGACTTATATAACATGTAATATAAAGAACGTTAGGTTATCTGAAAACTATCAACGTACAGGAGCACACCTCGCGTTGCGTCCCTGTCGTGTATCAACTACTTTTTCTTCCTCTTAAAATACATCAAACTTTTCCACAAGCATTATAAAATAACAATTTATAAGGAAACTTATACGTTGCCCTTACGTACATGTAATTAATGCCAGGGAAAGTATGCAACCACACGTGTCTAGTCGTTACTTTGTTTCTTTCAATACTTTTTACATATAAAAATTACATTTAGAAATGTTTAATGAAAACGCTAAATAAAGAATGTAGAACAAACAGAATATACATTATTATATTGTAAGCGTATCCCAAAACCGAAGTGGAGCGTGAACGAGGTATTCTATTGAAACGAGCTTTTATTAGAGAAGTGTATACAGTGGCGAGTATCGTAGAACAAAGGGACGAGTTGTATTCGGCGATTCCTCTAGCAAGATCGCGTTTATTGACTCGGATTACGTCAATCGCAGAGGACACTTACAAATTACGACCGAATATCTTACTAGTCGACCAAGGTGCCTATACCTATAACGCTAACCTACAATACGAATACGATATACGAAGTATCATTACGAAGTGATGTTAGAAGAAACGTCGAAAAGAAAACCTACAGAATAGTTCCCATTAGCTGCAATGATAAAATGTAGTATAGTACTACAGTTCACCTCATCGTATATTAAGTATTAATTAATAAAATATTATTTACGCTATACATGTTATATTATATGTTGATGGATAACGTTACCGGTATCGCCACCACCGTTGGTATGGTATAAGCCTAAAGGACAACAATAAGTGTGTACGTTTATTCATAGGTGCGTGTCGGCCGCGGCCCGCGACTGAAGTCGCGACTGAATCCAATAATTACAAGATACGAGCTATCGCTCCGCCGACTCTATGTTTGCATATTTACTCGTGTTTATTTGACTTACGTATTGTCTCCTATAAATGTAACCACGGATTTGTCTGACACGTGTATGGAAAATTACATTATACGTATATTTGAGTTGGTCCTCATCCCAAAACTTAATAGACGTACGAAACAATATTGTACTATCGAAATCTTTCGGAGAGTCAAGTACTGAGTAATAAATCTCTGTGTAAGAGAGATTATTAATTTTAATGAAATAGCAACGACATTCCGTAGCGACGATGGATTCTATCCGATGACATGGCTTTATTAGTTACAATTATTTTTACAATCTTATAATAAAAATATTCAAAGTGAATTAGAACATTGACCCCCATTGAAAAGTAAATTATATATTCAACATTCAAACAAATACCTTCGTTATTAACGTTTAAAACAAATGTGTTTATATACCTACGTTTTAGTATACTGTACGTGTTTATATAAATGCGTAAGTTCTAAATTAAATAGGTTAACAGGTCGATGATACACGTTTAATCTCAGAGTTCACCAAATATTTCCATAGAATATTAAGATGTTTAGCTTCGTCTGTAGGCTAACACTACTATTAATCTAATTCCTATTCATTAGACGCAATATTGATACAGGACCGTAACACAGGTAGCCCGAGCCCAGAACAATAGGGGTACAAATCTGAAACGTAAACCTACTCCAGATTAACATTCAGCACGAGGTTGGGCTTGGTCACTTCGGGGCTCAATAGCTTTTAGTTTTTATTCATTATCATTTAAACATTTATATTACGTATTATATTAGGCTTAAATATTACAAGGTGATAGTTAGACGCAAGGATCTTGTTGATCTCCGGAAAGCGAGTCATTCGCCAAGCCAGGACACTGGAATAATGTATATTTCCACATCCAAAAGAACCGCTTTGATGTTAGGGACATATAAATTTATATTTAAAAAAGAAAACTGATAAATTTAAAAGCTCACAGAATTCTCTAATGTAGAAATTGCTTTCAGAACTATTATACCAGAACAGAAAGATTACCCAAAATACACCGAGCCCTCGATTTTGGTAATGGTTTTGGATGAAATTAGATTCAAGCAATGAGATAAATTCTTTGTGATTGTTAAAAATCAGACATGTAATATTATTATACTTGGTCCGAAATACAAACGCAAAATAAAAGTCAGCTCACCTGAAGATTCACAGGCCTCCTCGAGCAGTCACGATCGGTAATCTGCAAATTGAATAAAATAAAACAGGTTAGTTTTTATTGACTTTCATCTTTTGTTTCGTAACGCTAATACTAATTGAATTCCATGATACTACGGAGAGTAATCCGACGCAATTCTTCCCAGTTTCCTAACGAACACCATCGAAACACTTGAGCACAAATAAAAGGAATCATTTGTTACAAAAAACGAGAAATCTAGCGAAAAACCGTGTGGATTATCCCTTTCTAAGCAAAAACTGGGGCTACCTTTTTTATCTTTTATCCTTATAACACTCTCTGACACGGGCAATTGATGTCGCGTCGTTTATTTAAGCGCCGAATATCCACGGAAATAAGGTGTAGGTATGGGAAATCTATTTGCCCTCTTTATACTTGTTCAAACCTCCGGCTCTGATATCAAGTCTTAATTGAACTTTGAAGCCATTTAAACTTCGCTGAACAATTTGTGTTTTGTTATATATTCTTTGGTTTAATTCTAAATGTAAGAAGCATGATATATGTAATTCAATTTACAATTTAAAGGTAGAGTATTAATTTCAGGGACTGTTCACTTAAATATGCTCTTCCCTGCCGTTCCCTAGAAGAGTTTTATATATACCTATATCGTCAAAGCTAAGCATATATTAATATAATTATTATGTAAGAACATGGCTAGTGTTATGTCGACCGGCAACGTGACGACACCAACGCGTGCACGACACGTGCTCGCGGGCGGCTCATTAGCTGAACATGTAATTCAGTTCCGATCAGTTAGCGGCACGTGCCCGCTGCCCACTGCCCACTGCCCACTGCCCTATGACCGCTGCTGTTATATAATATTATTTAAATAAACTATTGTGTAAACGACGATAAAATATATGAACTAAATTTTGATACCTACATTCTTTTAGAATGAAACCTATAAGAAATTTTTCTTTTTTAGTCAAAGTCAAAAGTATCTTTATTCAATTAGGCATACATAAAGTAACACTTTTGAATCGTCATGGTCAATTTTATAATCATTATAAACAAAAAATTTGACGTACGCACGCATGAATTATTTTACATGAATATATCTATACAAACCCTTTATAAAAACGACAGTGACGCCTTAATAATTGTCTAAATAATTAAAGCGTAAATTATGAGAGGCAAGCGTATCGCGGTTAAAAGGCTCCTGATTTAGGCGCTGGCTTCACGCTATTCAATTTAGTGCTGTGGTCGAGCGCCGCGCCGTGTGGAAATCGCCTTAATTTACTGCACACGAGGTTTATGGGAAAATCGCCTTAATTTACTGCCTCGAGTGAGTTTTATATCTACATTGACTTGTGGCTTCGGCTTAGCATAAATCTAGATTTCAGATAAGGGATTGTAGCAATCTTTTCAACATAAAATTGACTTTTACTACGTATTTGTAATCTACATAAATTAAGTTTTATCAACTTAATAATATGTACGTCTCACTGCACCAAATTTCTAAACTACTGAACCGATTTTAAATTAAATTTGCACACCGTGTGCTCAACTTTCAACTTAGAGTGATAACGTGTGATTCAACTTAAAAGATAGGATAGCTTACATCATAATATATGCGAGCGAAGCCGGGGCGGGTCGCTAGTATACTACAAAAATTTACTCCTGTTATTCAACACAGTTACGATAAAGGCCAGAAAAGGCCCAAGCAATGAATGCTAAATGGATAAATGAATAACAAAATCTCCATAAAACAGCGGATACGCGGAACATACAATGTATTATGTACATACTCGTACACACAAAAGGAAACAAGTCTCAGTACTCAGGTTAATGAGCTTCGAGTAACGGAAAGAATCCAATTTGCAAATTTCATTTTATTAATTTAATTCATGGTATGTTAAGTGGGCAAGAATGTTAATGAAATCGATAATGTAGGCTGTGTGCTGTGTGCTGTCCGTTTGACGTTAATAATTATTTTATGTATGTTTATTGAACACATTATTAGTCTCCGAGGAATTCAAGGTTTTAAGAAAGGACTCGAACGAGGTCGCGTTTATTCTTTCATAAAAATCTTTTTTGAATTTGGAATTAATCACATTAAGATTTATCAAAAACATGTATTTTGTTTACTTTTAAATTGGCCAGTTCGTTTAATTGGCCACAAATCTCTTGACATTGGTCTAAGACGAAGCACGCTTTCCTAAAAGAATATTCTAGTGCAACGTCCTTAAAGGTATAAGTATAAATAAGAGTCTTTTTTCTATAAATATTGATACAGTTGAGACAATAATTGCGATGGCAAATGGGACCGCGACGAGACACTTGCGCATTAAATGCACATCAGACGCGACTAAATGTTTGATTTATCCGTTTCTGTAATAAGTTTAGTTCACAAAACAACAAACGACGTCGCCCATAAATCAGGAGCTTCGGCAAACTTTGTTAAATTGAATTACAGTCTATCAGACCCGACCACAGACTCAGAACAGTGCCTCAAACAACAACCTAACGGAGTGAGACGCCGCGCTTTTGCATACACCACGTCGCTACTCTGTGTCCAGTTTGATAATATATCATCAATTCATCCCAAAATCAAACAATTACGAAACAAACTTATAATCGAATTGAAACTGAAATCACCCGTAGTAGGCTGGCCACGCCGATTAAACTTAAAGTCGCTAAGCGCGATACTCCGAATTAAATTAAAACAATTTATTATCTAAATTGTGAAGGGAATAGAATTGAAACAAGGATGTTATTGTGGGCCCGGGCGAGCGATTTATAGCTGCAGACGATTGTTTCGGCCAGATTCATTCGCTTCACTTAATTATTAAATCGCGTTTAATTAACAGACAATTACCGAATTATTCAGAATAACAAGCGGCTGTAATTACTTGAGCAGATTGGGAAATTTATAAACGTTTTCGATGATTTGAATTCATTCCTCGCTGTAAGTAAACGCTATTTTTGTTTTAGTCTTTCAAAAACGTAATAATTCGGTACATTTAAGTTTAATATCAATCGAATATAAGTAAATTTTGGTGTAGAGGGATGCCGTAAGGGCGCATAGGGTTAGCTAAATAGAGGTGAGGTCATCATAAAAGATTAACCGCAAAATTGTACTAATTTACAGTTCGAAGGTAAGGTCTTTAAATATCAATTGTAAGAATAGTTAAATAATAACGTACTAGATGCAGATATATATGCAGCACCCGCAGATCTACATGTAATCCAAACACATTGACACAAAATTCCGCGAACGTGTTGCAAGTTTCGGCGTCGAATGGCAACACTTTCTGGTTTGTACTAATTCCACTTTGATTCAATGATATGTTTTCAATCGTTTTGTCGGACGACCACTGAATATTTTAGCGAAGTTTTATTTAAACATTCATTTTCAAAATAACTTAAGTACATAAAATGAGTTAATATTAACAAAAACAAAAGGAATCTCAATTAAACAATAGAACATAATTTAATTATACAAACCAATGATCCATTCACTTTATAAAATAAATTTCAGTATTTATGAACAGCTTTTTATTGTGTTTCACTGACAATTTCCACAATAAAGATTATTAAAATTGCATTGTTTGTAGATGGGGAAAATTAAATCAAATTTCCTTAAATCGTACATTTTCCTCTAAATTCATAGGAATAAAAGGTTTGTCACTGAATATTTCTGGAACATTCAGACGATGTCCATTCCAGTGAAATGGGTGGATGGATATGACGCAGGCAAGGTGGGGGCAAGTTTAAAGCGCAGGCAATACAGGAATCGGCTTGGAACATCTTCAACTGTCAAACACATTTCATCGCATTTATTTATAGACTTCTACTTTTTTACCGATACCTCTTAGTATATTTTATAAAAAGGTTAAGCTCCCAAGTTTGAGAAACCTTCATCCTTTTTTGAAGTTGGTTAAAAACAACGTCAACTTTCGACTTGAATAGCTGTGTAACAAATCTTTAACTCTAAATCATATCTCTTACTTATATCAAATAGATGAAGGAATGCATTTCTTTTTTATTCTGTAACGTGCAATCGTCCACACATAATAAATAAATCTTGGGGAGGGCATTACATGGGGTGTGGCAACACCGAGCTTCCCGCCACACGATCTGTCAAAAGCAAGTGAAAAGGCGGCAATTACATTGCTGGCCATTTCAATCGTCTCGCGCGAATCAAGCATTATCCGAAAGTTAAATTACGTTTATTTTTGTGATATCTTCTTAATGTCTTGTTAAATGTTTAATGGATTGTATATAATTTAAATTTACGTATCTATATTTATTTCACTACACGTACGAGATTAATAATTAAGTTTTGTTTTATCAGTTGGTCAGGGTTAAGTAACTGATAGCCTTGACATTATAAAATATATTTTAATGCTTGCCTATATAAAATTACGTAGATAAAATAATGTATTTTCAATGTGATATAACATTACATATACAAAAATGATTACCTATATAAAAAACAGTTAGCATTGGATAACATATTTATAGCGGTATGAAACGCAAATTCGCGGAAATTCGATTAATTTCGGAATTGTTGGGCCGAGTAATGTGACTGATGCGGGATACTCGGAATAAATTTCGGTCGTCGCCACAGTTTATACAATAGTTTCAAGGACTATTATTGTGCATTCATAATTTATATAAAACTAGCGTTTTCGTTAGCGTTGCGCCTGCTATTATAAAATATTTATTTATTTAACCCGGCTAGGTGTTATTCTTATAGGCTACGTGCATGCTTACTGTGCTACGTACAAGGGAAGAAGTAAATGACATATCCCTAGCTAGTTTGCCTAGTTAGCGAGGGTGGTACCACCCCAGTGCGAACTGAACCCATAGCCCTAATAGAGTGCCTCTATTACATAACACTCTAATATGCATTCGAATACGTATCCAATATATTATCTATCTATGTATAAAGCTCACAAGTAACTGGTCGTTCGATATTATTATTATTGCCTTGCGACACTAACTAATATTAGACAATTAACGTAGCGCCGGGAGGCAAGGGGGAACTACTAGCTATTAATCGATTCATTCTGTAAATCAATTACAACAGGCATGATAGATCTATATCTAGATAGATACCTATGTATCTACGGTTTTATATTTATTGTAACGAACCTTATCTACGTGATACGATTAAACATTTTTTTAATTTTTTTATATGTTTGTTAAATCAATACAATATAATAGTGTAGTAAGTTGGCAGTATCAGCGCTTGTTTTTAATATAGCATCACAGCGGAGCAAGAAAGCGGTCCCTGAGCTTACGTTTCAGAGTATGCATATCACTCTGCCTTGATCCTCCGTCATACAACTCCTAAAATCTAAATTATTGATCATGGGGGTCAAGTATCTGTTGGTTCTCTCACCGTAATAGTAATTTATTCGCGGTTTTGTACGTTTCCCCTCTCTAGCTCTTCTTGTATTGTAGATGTTCTGGACTTGCGTTTTATAGTACTCGCTATAGAACTGCGAAGAACCACCTCTTATGTATAGGATGGATTTTACATATCTCAAATAGCTTATTATAGGTATCTATACAATCATTTCGCATGTGACATAGACAGTGATGACTTAAAAACTTGTTTTGTCAATGCTGGACTACAGTTTTATATCAACAATAGGAGCTCGACGTCAGCCTACATTGCTTAAAGAATCATATGAACAATTTCGCGGCGCGGCGCGGCGCGGCCGTCCCATTAGAATGTATTTCAGTAATAATATATTAGTCGGCGATGTAAAAGGCCCAGCCTTCACAGAAACAATAAACAGATCAATCAGCTGGCTCTTAAATAAAACATCTTATTTATGCGCCTCTAAATGAATAATGTTATTTCTCGTTGTTGTAAACACTTCGCCGATCGTGTATCGGATACGATCGCCGCGCTGCTGCTGCGCTGATTCGACTTCCTACACCACTTCTTATTAGGTCAGGGAAAAGGGCATGAAGCATTGTCTTAAGATGTTCAATAGATTGGGTCATTATATACTAATAATTATATACGATCAATTTTAGTTTAACGTGCTATGTTTCAATTATTATATACCTGAAAATTGTAAGTCAACATGAAAGGCAATCTAGGAAATAAAATTCAAGGGATCTTTCACTATGCTGATAGTGCGCTCGAAGAGAAGGCTGAAACGTGAAGCTAAACAATTATTATGCATATCGCTAGAATAATATTAAAATTTCTAAGAACGAACCTTTGTAATTGTTAGGTACTCCTGTTCTGAATAAATAAAAAATGTTAACTCAACACAATTAACAGTAACATTATCGCAGATGTTCGCAGCGAGCTAACTCCATTGTGGTTAAATATATATCATTGTGTTCAAAATAAGTGTATCTGACACGGCTATTATTTGTATAGCGTCTTACAGACGTGGGGGACGCGATGGGGGGGGGGGGGGGGGGGGGGGGGGGGGAATCCACGACGAATGTCGAAAAGGAGCAAACGAACCGTGCGAACCGAACCGCCATGTTTATTTTTGCCAATTGCCGTCGTGGTCGTAGGCTCAAATGTGCTACCTACTGAGAACTTGCATTATATGATATGCGGTCTTTACCTAATTCTAACTGTAGAAGTAGATTTATTCGAGTTTAGAAAAATATAACATAATAATTATAAAATACGTTTAGCTACTTAGATTACGCCTAAAAACTCTTTAGATATAACTTATTGGTTTTAAAAATACTTTTTAGCTTTGTAAAACATTAATATTCAAGCCATTAGCAAAACTTGAATATTTTAGATGATTTTGCAAAAATATTTTAAATTATTTTTGTTATAATATTCACTGGAGAATTTCAAACTAAAATTATGTTATAATTAAATACCTACGTTTTTGTGTTCTTTATGTTCCAGGTCTGATCAGACGACCTCTATTTGTTCAAATAACATCTAGTTGTGCAAATAACCTGGCCTACTAGGTATTCTCTAGGGACTCTTTGATTTTATTTATTTATTGACAGATACACTAAATGTATTAAATATGACAATCATAGACCGAGGACCAGTAAATTCTCTACATGTACGTTTCAAAATCCTAAAAGTTTCCAAGAGTAAGTTGCAATACTGTTGATATGTTCTACGAGGCTTAAGTTAATGTCAAGTAAAACACCTAAGTCCTTAACTAAAACACAAGAGGTTCATTGGATATAGTATAATTTGATGTAATTACTTGTTTATTTCTTTTAAATCTAATTAGGATCCATTTTCTTTAAAGAACACCACTTATAAATCAAATCTATATCAGATTGAAGGAGTATAGCATCATCGTGTTATAATTTTAACATATTCTGAAATATCGTTGATAAAAACTAAAAATAAAATTGGACCAAGGTGTGAGCCTTGAGGTACACCCGAAGTTGGAGAAAAAGTATAAGAATAAACCATAAGAAGAAGTAAACCATATTATTAGGTTGCCAGTTATACCATGATATTCTAACTTTTGTAATTTAATATTTTATGCGAAACTTTATCGAAAGCATTACTAATATCAGTAACGTAAGACAAGAGATTGCTAGTGGTCGATTAATTTGAACAAAAGCCATGTTGATGATTCAAAATAATAGTCTTAAAATGGGAATTAATAACTGGATATACTACTTTTTCAAAAATTTTAGAGAAATGACTGAGTATCGTAATGGGTCTATAATTCATAAAGTATATCTCCTTTTTTATGTAAAGGCACTTGCACGTGTGCATGTTTCCAATTAGTAGGGAACACGGAATATCGTTATGATCTTTCAAATAATATTTTTAAACGTATTTATTAAGCGGCTGAGAAAGGTGTTTGTGTTTCTTTTATCCAGTAATGAAGATCTGTAATCTATATATCCAAAGCAAAAGCGTTTCCGTTTGCCCACGGCATGCCAAGAACACGATGTACCCTTCACTTGTGAAATCCGCACTTCACAATAACCCCGGAATGGTGTCGATCAGTCCGACATGTCAATATTATGATGAATTTGCCCCATTTACCCGCAAGTCCCGTTTGAAGTAGGATTGGGTTGGACGCCCGCCAGCGCAGATATGCTCCCACTGATACTATCCGTTACAACGAGGTTTGGGATCTGTCGACGATGTTTTGAAATGCATTAAAACAACGCCTTCTTATCTTATTTTAAGCTTATGTTTTATTCCGCAATCCGCTGTAGCGAGAACACATTCGCATCAGTTAGGTAACATTTCAAAAGCTTCTAGAATCTTCCAATATTGAGCCGCAATTAATCTACTACACCACTGATGGACAATATTGATTGTAATATTCTAAATGTCAGCAATTGTTGAAAACATACTACCTATAATATGCAGAAAGGATGAAGATTATATTATAACGTAGTCCCCTATAGATTTACAATCTTACTAGTTTTATTGCAATCTGAAAATTAAAACATAAACAGTGAATCGTAATTATAAATACCGAGAAACAATAGTCTTATTAGGAATGTACAAAAATAAATAGAATAACGCGAGCGTCGAATAACGCCTGTAATTGAGTTGTATAACGCTTCGAGATTCGTTCATCTCTCGATTCTCGCTCAAATTAATTGGTAAAAATAAATTAAGGTCAATGTCATGTCGAATTAAATTTTATAAGAGTAAGTTCAGAATACGAAGCGCTAACAGCGATATTCTAAAGGTTTTTAGTTCATATTTGTATTTTATATTTAACCATTTTTATAAGCCTATCGAATATTCGATTATAATCTTAATTTTAAATGGACAAGAGGAATTGTAGTGCAATGTGTACTAGGTCGTACAGCAGCGGTGGCAGTGAGCGGCGTTGTAAATACATACGGAGTTTCGGAGAAATTCGAGTTTTGATATTTGTGGCTCAAAACCTATGGTTCACTAAATTTCGCAACCGACAGCTTTATAATATTACCAACCTATATATTAGTGATTTTGGAAGGGCTTCTAAACATTTTACAAATCTTAACGTCAATTATTCAATAAACCTCAATTTATTGACAAATAAGATCATCTATAAATAACGAATATAATTTTAACGTAAGGTATAATTGAACGGACCGTTATCCGAGCAGATATTGTAATAAAACGGCTCCAAGAAACGGCGGAAGAATCCATTGAAACCCGGTATCCCAACTCGGTATTAATTGGCCAAATTGAAAAGAAGCCTTAGTTCCACTACCCCCCCCCCCACTCCGCACTTATTCGAATCCGGCCATACTTGTGTGATTTCAAACATTTCTTTCACATTTAACCACTTATTAAAATGTGAAGAAGAACAAGCTTGGCTGAAGCACGTCATTATTTTGTTGTGAAATGAATTTGAAACCAGTGGTTTTTTATTTATAAAATAAAATAAGGGATTTGAGTTGCTCTTAAAAGGATAAGAGCAACTATACAAGGGTATGGATTAAGAAAAATCGTGCCAATAAAATGCTCGATGTTAAGGGGATCTGAAGAAAAGATCCTAGTATATTGTAGTTATTATAGATATTAAAAATTTAATAATGTTCTCTTAGATTAAACTATTAATATACAAAATTGATATACAACATCCCTCAATATTTCTCTTGATAATAAAAAAATATAATTGCACTCCGTGTATGCGTTATTTACAGTTCAAATTGTTTTGAACTTTTAAACACTTTACATTTAGATTTAATGTTACTTAAATAAATTTAAATGTCAATAACTTTACCAGACTGAGACAGGCGTAAATCTTTAAGAAAATGATAATCACCGCTTATATAATAATGAAGAGGATATACGTCTCATTGCTGATAGCTAGTGTATGTGTATATTATATTTTGCCACTTGCCGCTTGCCGCCTGCCGCCTGCCAGCACTCACAAACAGACACATAAAATACATTAGTCAACGTCACTCAGTGGGTACTGAGGACTCGCGAGATGGAAGCGTTCGAATCATTGTTTAGCTAACAACAAAGTATATTTTTGTTATCAAGGCTCCTCGCAGAGTCGCAACACACTATCAATTTCAATAGAAATACTTTGTGTAATACATTTACATATCGGTTCATGATTCCCTTGAAGATAAATCATGAGTTACAAGGACTGAAACGTTTTATAAAAATAACAGAACTGTGCCTGTACAAAAAAAAGGTATGAACGGTGTTACAGTAGACACATGTGACATGTTGCTCCTAATAATACGATAACATAATATCGTTTTAATAAATTCGTATCGTATATACGTAGTCACGGATGGAACCATTAACCTATTAGAATAATTATGCAATATATTTGTGGTGTTTAACCACTTATATTGAGTAGTAAAATTATTATATTACACTTGATTAATATTTAATTGGCAGCACTCGTTTTAAACTGACTTTAATATGCTTTTTATGTTTGTATTTTCATCTCTTGTATAAGTAGATTGTTTTTTAATTATACGTTTAACAAATACATTTAATACGCTCGAGACCAAGAATAGGTAGGTACCTAAGTATATTAATGAATTGTTAAGAAATCATATAATATACCGCTTAAGGTACGTCTGTCAGTCCGCCGTGCAGCCTTCTCAGAGTTCCCGGAGCTGGCTTACTCACCGCTCCCCCCTTAGGCCTCACCCCCCACGCCCTCGAACATTATATTGAAATTATATTCCTAATTTGTTATTCAAATGTAAAATGGGAAAATTATTATTTTAATAAAGTTTAAAAGAGACTCGTCGAAACATATTCAATAGACTCTGACGTACTAAGATAAGTTCGATGTAGATATATAAAGTAACGTTTAAAATATATTTAAATATAATTTTTGCTTCACTGTTTCTTAATTCCGATTCGGTTCAGCGTTCATTCAATAGTTCATTTATTTAAAACGAAACTCCATATAAAAGCCTGATTGAAAGAGTATTTTTCTTTAGCAAAATTCGCCCGCATTAAAAAGATATTCACCATCAAATGAAAGGCAATTTGAATGTCAGTTACGAAGAGAAATGGATGCTCGCTCGGAACAATGGCGCGTCTTTCCCCATCATGTACGAGCGCACAATCGGAGCAGCTCATCGCTGTGTTATGTTGGCAGCGAGTGCGTTATCTTATCGCGACCATTTCCCGATTACAACTCATTACTTAGCGAAGAGCCCCGCCCGCCCCGCCGCCCCGCACTCCTCATATCCGATGCCATCTGCAATCACTCATAGTGCAATTCATGAAAATATAGCGAGACTGTATTCCATGAGACCCACTCGACCTTAATTTTATTAAGTATTACGTAATGCAGTATATACATACGTTTCTGCCTAAAATGAGTTAATTGTGTTAATTACTATTCCCAAACACACCCTTAAAGCAGTGATATGAAACATGCTATTAATGTCATAAAATTATATTGTTCAAGAAAAATAAAAATCTATTACTTCCATACACACACAAGGTATCTTCTGGACCTACCGATGTTCATATTTATGTTAATAAAATATTATGTACAAATAAGGGACATTACATATTATTATGTATATCGGAGCAGATGGACGAAAAGAATAATCAAGATAGTGAAAACTATTTCAATATTAGTTAATTAGTCGAACCTCCTTGGTTTATTACAATGTTTAAATTCAAACTTAAAAAGAATTGTGTGGAATTTGTCAATTGCTATAAAAACGTCAGCATTGTGAAAAATAATCAGATTGAATTACTAGTCATCAAGATTATACACCGTTATTATGATACTGTGAAGTTTTACTTATTTAGAACCTAAGAAAGAGCCATCATGAAGCAAACAATCACTACCTCGGCATCACTACAACTACTACAACGACACCTTCTGCGATATGTACATAATGTACATATAATAACAAATCTCGTTAGATCTTTTGCCTTCTATCGGAACTTGATTCATTAAATCAAATGGTCGGGATCCTCAGCTCTCATTTACACTTTTATAATCTGATTTTCTTCATAAAGTCCATAGTTAGTTATTCCACATTTTCACCCGTAGTGCAGCAACAAAAACTTCATCAATTGTGTGCAGTCCGCTAAGTGTATGCGAGCGAGCTTTGTTTGAAACAAGAAAGAACTAATTAAAGCGAGACTGCGCTATTTTTAACTTTTCTATGGAGTTTCATTTCAATTTCCATGGAACAAAAAGTTGGCTATTTATACGGCTGGCGTGACTGTAAGTAGGTTAGTTCGGCGGGGCCAGGGGACGGGGCCCGGGGGATAGGGGACCGGGGACAGGGGACAGGAAAACAATGATTTCCGCGGTCATTCTGAGAACCAAGAGGCTAAAAGTAGCTGCGTTAGTGCAATTGTAGTATGTCTTCTTTACTAGAATTGTATAATGAGTAACTTAGACTATTATTGGCGAGTGTGGGTTGTTTGACCAACAACTTGGGAGCGTTGTTTTGTGAACGTGGTCCTCACGGACGTGAGCACGTGCTTATTGCAACACTACACTAACAGACCTCTTTACCAGGGAATTATAGAGTAGCTTGAAATTATTACGTATACCTATTGCTGAGAAAATTCTTATTTTTTAAGTTATGTATTTCCAAATGTTTACATATCTATTGTTTCATAATTTTCTTCAATAATTATAACGTTGAAATGTACACAGCCAAAGAACAAAATGCAGTCATCAAAATTATTCGTAACTTAGGTTTTATGGGACTGCAATCTGGATATGTACTCACCTACCAAAAGTAATGATATTCAATCAAAACCATACATGTGAAATGAGAGCCAAGTTCATTATTATGATAAATGCCTTGGTTGTTGACTTCAACGACAAAAGAAGTGAGATCTAAATGTGTGCTAAGTTCAATGGTCAGTCCTGAAATGTAACTTGGCAACCCTTGACAACAACCAAGGCATTTATCATAATAATGAACTTGGCTCTCATTTAACATTTATGTTTTTGATTGGTTAAAATTACGTGAACTTATCGTCCTATAAATAGATAAAGATAAGTGCAGCGGTCGCGAGGCGCTCATCTCAGAATAGCTCGGCTTGGTCGAGCTCAGTGACCGAAAAGCTCTTACGTCGCTCCAAAACTTCCGAGAATGTCACCCCACGCTATATTGTGCGCACCTCATGCATTCTCTTTTACTTCTTAGTGTAAATTATAAAGAGATTTTATGTACCTTACAATAAGCTTTTCATCTGTAATGTCTTTACAATAAGCTTTTCATCTTTGTATGAATGTTATTTTATAGTGCATTTACTATTGTAAAGATTGATGGACAACCTTGTATTAATAAAATAAAAAAATAAAATAAAATACCTTTTTTACTCGTCTACAAAAGAGTGCTTTTAGTTGGATAAAAATGTAGTGGGCCATATTATGATATAAATTATTTTAATTTTAATTTAAGAGCTTTCAATGTGAACTGAATATACCAACCATCATATCGAATAGCAATAAATAATCTGAATATACAATTTCAGAATATCTTCTTAATAAGTTAGAGGTGCAGTGTTTATAAGACCAAACTTGATTAAACCTTTTAGGTATTCATCCACACATAGGCTAATTATACACATTTAATGCACAGCCTCATTTGGGCGTCCTTACATTTGTATCCCATTTACTAATATTTAATTCGCTCATCATTTAATTTTCCTTAAGTACTTCAATGGCAAATATTAATTATCTCGTTGCGAGACCGAGCGGTTCAAGAGACAGCTCCCATGGGTTTGAGTTTTATTCGCCGCAAAGGCAACATAATTTCCATTGATCTCCAAACAAATCATACAATATCACCCTCAAGAAACTTGGAAAAACAGATCAAAAAGATATTGACGTACACTCAAAGGATTAATGTTAAAGAAACGTATGCATATTTTTTTCTCTTTACTAAACAAGTATGTGTAAAAGGCAACAAGACTTATTACAGCATTTAAAACTTGAAAACAGCTGTACCGATTTCAATGAATTTTAAATTGTTAAATTAATAGATAGAGAAGATATACAAAATTAGGTTACGCGGGTAAAACCGCAGGATTTACATTAAAAACGTAAGCTCAAAAAGCAAGGTGGGTATTGTCGGGCGAGCTGACTTGCCCAACGCTCAAATATTAAACTAACCCATTTCATGCTCCATTATACATTATTTTACTTTACCGCTGAAACCATTAAATTTTAGTTGTTCCCGGACTATTTACAGATTTATATAATAACTAGCTGTTGCCCGCGACTCCATCCGCGTGGACTTTCATATAAACATTGACCCCCCCTATATAGTTTTCATTATTTTTAAGATTTATTCTACTATGCGGAGCGGGGACAAATCTAACGAACCAAAAAACATGAATATGGTCTCACCGATCTCGAGTTATAAGTGTTGTAACAAACCCGCCTTTGTTTTATATATACTAGTATAACACTAGTAAAAAAAGTAATAAAAGTTCCGTTCACCGATGTATATTATGAATTAGTGGCCACCCCTCATTACACCAGAGGTATATATACCTAAACATTTTTTATCAACACTAGCTTTATCTGTTAATCCAAAATTTCTTATCGATAGATGTCCAATAGCGAAGTAGGTCATTCTCAATAAATAAGGTAATTCTCAAAGCAGGTTTTTAGTATAATGAATTTAAATCAAGTTTTCCTATTTAACCATTAACTTTTGTAATAATAGTTCGTGCTAGTGATAGTCCTTCAACTCTTCACTAAAAACAGTTAAAGGAGATTATGGGTCCCCACGGCACAAGTTACGTCACAAAAAATGCAAATCAGTTAAAGGTTAATTGCATTGCAGATATATTTTTGTTAATAATAATGCTATAAATGTAATCAATACTTCTATGAAACAACAAATAACGAGTTTTATTTGGAGTCCAATTCACAGGTATGTATTTGAGTACGCCGTCACACGATATTGGTTATATTTCGGGAACAAAATCGGCGAACTTGTATCCAGGGAGCTATTATTTACCCGGAGAATATATAGGACAATATGGCGCTATGTGCGCCACTTGAACCAAATAAATCTACAGTTTACGTTATCTTCAATCTTGGAATAGCTGTTATGTTGTGTAGCTTGAATCTTATAAGTAAATATATTTTGATTGGCTATTAAAATTTTTTTATGTAATAGCTAGTCAACTAAAATTTACTTGTAGTATTAGTAGTATTAATGAAAATCTTGACATTACATTTTGAACTATCCATATCGATTCTACAAATTTACTCTGTACTTCTTAAAATGGGAAAATCATAAAAACTGGCCTATTTTTTTAAACTCTAAACGCAGTCGTGAAGCATTTAGCTTGGCCTTACGTCAAATTGTTCGCTTATCAGTTATGTTTATATGCTTGTCTGTCTATCATTGTTCAACTTAGCGATGTACCTGTACTATATTTGTAAATCAGATAAATTATTTTTATTCATCCATAAATTTTCGTATCTTATCACGCAGGCAAAACCGCGGGATATCAGCTAGTGTAATTGAATGGTGGAACAGTAACAGTGCATCGCAATAACAATAGAATCCGAGTCGCAATAATCGCAAGGTGTTTGTACTTTGCGCTCGGGACAATACGAGTATTTGTCGAGATACCATCTCTCAACACGGAAGCGCGCTCCGATATTAAAGGCTTAAACCATACCATCGTAATGTACTGTGATCGAGTATACTTTGTCAAATTGTTACTGTACTAATTGCGCTATTACAGCAATTTATATTTTATGTTGTCCGGGATCGAAAATTAATCAAAAGAAAACTTTAAAATATTTTGTACATCCGTACTCGAGTAACTAACTTTTTTATTTTATAAGACTAACGAATATCCACACAGCCTTTCACTTTAGTGTTTACAGCATTAGTGAGAAATATATTTGTAATTAAGGAAATAAATAAAAAAAATATTTAAATGTGAACTGACTTGATATGGAACCTTTTGAGCATTTCTCTGAACTCGCGAAGAAATGTTGTATATTTGTCTGTAAATTAATGTGAGTTGTCATAAAAAAGACGACATGCGACATCAAAAAGTATTTCTTTGAAGTGTTGGAAATATTTTGTGTATACTAGCCGAGATCCCCGGTTTCGCCTGCGGTCCTGTAACTAGGTAATAATAGCGTAATAATAATAATATTTATTAGGCAACAAGAATCCCTTAAAAGTACAAATCAATATACAATTACAATTATAAATAGATGTAATTATACATATACATACACAATGGCGATCTTTATGTAGGGAGATAAATAAAGAATAATAGGAGAAAAAAATAGAGGTAATGCTAAATAGTTTATGTTTTTGGGGATTAGTGCAATTCAATGCAAACAAACGAACAATCGAATATTTCATCTTTAAAATTTTATTAGGTATAAATTTATTTTCAACAACAAAACCGATTGACCCAAATAAATACAAAACGTCTCTATCCATCATATCATTAGCACATGTCAACAACACGGCACAACAATTTAACTAATGACATATTTTCATATTGTATCTGTTAGTATTGTTGAAAGTGCACCTATTTCGATACTTTTGTTGTCAACTGTACTCTATAAAGACTAAATAAATATTTGTAAGCAGAGTATCAGGTAGGTGAGATTAGATACATGTCAAAGTCAAGTCAAAAGTATCTTTTTAGGGTTCCGTAGCCAAAATGGCAAAAACGGAACCCTTATAGTTTCGTCATGTCCGTCTGTCCGTCTGTCCGTCTGTCCGTCTGTCACAGCCGATTTACTCGGAAACTATAAGTACTACAGT
>DWAJ01001486.1:0-21986 GCA_018238005.1 Eurema mandarina | reverse complement strand
TTTATCGAGGAAGGCTTTAGGCTACATAACATCACGCTGCGACTAATAGGAGCGAAGATATAATGGAAAATATGGAAAAAACGGGGAAAATTATTCATCTTTGAGGGCTTCCTTTGCGTGCGCTGCGGAAACGGTTCAAGATACAAAAATAATATGTATGTAAGAATTATTCCTCTTTAAATGATCTAAAAAAAGTCCGCGACAGTATATGTCTATCTTCTAAGATTGACTCACTATAACATAATAATAGAAATAGATCCGACGGGGACGAAGTTGCGAGCAACAGCTAGTGTATCAATATAATTATAAACATACAAAATTCGTATTCAGAAGCTTTGTAACCTTACAGAGGAAATACTACTGAAATTGCTTTTTCCTACCAACACAATTTTAAAGCTATAATTATTATTAAAATCTAAATGTATAAATGAAATTACCTAATTAAACTTTGTTTTATCCCAACATAAGCACATTTAACATATTTATTTCTCAAAAACTACATATGTAAATTACCTTAGCATCTAATTTCAATTTATTCAAATACAAGAGCGTGCTATCTCTCGCAGTTATCTGGAAGCAGTCCATCTGATAGGCGACATACACTTGAGGAAGACTTAGCACCTCTGCACCAATAGCACTCACTACCACAGATGCTGCACTGAATCTTGAGTTGGCCTGGAAATGTATAGGTTTAAATTTTTACTACACATTCACTATAGAGATATCACAGTAAATTAAGTAATAATTAAAGATTCTAATTTTATATGGTTCTTTAAATAATTTATTAAATAACGTTTTGGGAGAAGTATAGTTTTTAGCTCTTAAATTACTGTTAAATAAATTTGTAAGAATTTATTGTTATTTTAATGTTTTTCCCTTTCAGATTGTAACATAAATATTACGTATAATACATGTGTAGTATGTACATGAACTTTTTACCTGCATACTCTGTAGTGAGAATTCAAATCTAGTGTTGGTAACATTATCCACACATCCCACTGACGCTGGTCCAATCTTCAAACTGAATATCTATAAAATAGACTTTTTTTATTTATTTTTTTTTATTTTTAATTAAAAAAAAAGAGGTACTAAGTGCATCAATTAGCCTTCAATATTAAGTTTACTACTAAAAAAATATTTAAAACTTTATTACCTTAGGTATTACAGGTGAAAGTCTAGGAATAAGTGTGGCTAGGTGATCTTCATTAGAAGTTGGAGTCAGAACAGCTTTGCTCTTTTTATTCTTTTGTAAGAATGTATATAGTTCATCTTGCAACACTACAGTAGGATTGCTTATCACTGTGTGAATTTTCTACAACAAAGTGGTTTAAAATTCCAAATTTTCTCCTTGTTATATTGTCCCTTCTATCCAAACTCTTAACCAAAATAAATAAAAAGTTATGTTCATAAGTAATATTAGGAATATTAACTTTCTCTTTATTATTTAACCATCCTCTATAGTCTATACATTTTTATTGGAGAGAATATGTATTGTACATCAGATTTGAAAGAAACCTTACCTCAACATTAAGAGGCCCTTCTGCCTTAACAGTTCCTTCAACCAAGACACTACATGCGGCATCTACTAGAACATTCCCACCACAAGTAACCTTAGCATCAGCATCGACAATATTAGCCGAAAACACCAGTGCTCTAGCTGGTCCACCAGCTGCACCATCTGCGTGGACTTCAGATGCTTTAGCGTCAAGTAACCAGCTGTTTTCTGATCCACTGTGCATTGTTATTGATGCATTGTATATGTGCACACCCATAAACTGTAAGAATTTTGAAATAATGACAACTCTTGTTGGTTAAATAACAATTTATTTAAAGAACTTTATCATAGTCTGTAGCTCAGTTTAAAAGATATTATAAGCACTAAGCATACATAGGACAAGGGCCTACAAACAGCAGACAAAGTGTTCTATTTGATATTATTATAAAAATAAAATAATATAATGTGATATACCTGAGCAAACATGATCAAACTGGGTGGCAACTTTTTATCCCTAAAATCTAGCAACTTATGGTGATTAACATCACATAATCTATCAAGACAGGTAATGTTGCTTGGAACTTCTGCCAAACCTTCAACTTTTGAGCTGGAGTTCTGTTTTGAGAGAAGCGGCTTGAGTATAGTCTCAACGACCGCATTTCTCTTTTCCTCTGCATTATTAGTCACTTTAAGGGACTTAATAACTACTGACACTAGCTTGTTGATCTCTGAATTGAAAAAACTGCTACGAAATGAGACTTCATCTATGTGCTGAAAGAATATCATAGAATATATATTACAGCTTAAAAACTTTTATAAATAAAAACATTATCTGCAATATGATTTTTGTAACTCACTATAGAATAACCTTCTTTTGACAGACTGACATCTCTTAAAATGAGTTTTAATACAGCAATTCTTCCTATTTTCAGTTTTATATGGTATTTTCTTTTGAATAACCATGACAGTAGAGCTGGCAGCAACCTTTTGTAATATGAATATTAATAACAGAAATGTGTGTTGAATGTAATACCAATTGTATTTTAAGTCTTATAAGAAATAAGTTAAGGTTCTTCTTATAAAAATCTAAAGTAGTTTGCAAATGACGTACAATAAACCAAGTATTATATTGCTACATTGACAAATTTATAAAATATACTGTTTATGCATATATTTTAAAGTCAAGAATAAGTAATGGTTAAGCCGAATTACTTCAGAATTCAGAAAATGAAAACAATAAACATTAATGAATGTTCAAAACAAACAAAACGAAACTCACCACGATACAGAAGAATAAATAAGGATAAATGTTAAAAATAATACCAGAATTGGATTCATTTTGAAAATATTATCATTTCTGTCCCTTTTTGCCCTTTTCTTATAATAAATAGGTACATTCGTTTTTAAATTATATGCCGAAGTGGTTAGTAATTACTAAGTAATTAGCATCCACAGCAAAATGTAAATAACAATTGTCATTTGACAATTGACATAAATATCTGCCATGGATGATGTCATTATAAAAGTCAGCTGTCTCATTAATTGACGTATTGAACACAGATTGCAATAAAATTATAAATTAGGTCAAACTGAAATGTTTAATATAATATTATAAATAAATGATGTATCTTAAATACATTGTTCACTATGTTCTATGAAACGGCTGTCAATTACTCTTTCTTTCAAGTTTCCAATCCCCTATAATGGCCAGCAACTCATTTCTAAGGCCTTTTTCGAGTGCATTGTGAAAGCATATAATTATTAAACTAATTGTGCAACTGAGGAGGAGGTTCGCTTGATGACAAGCGACTACCTCTGCTATGAACAGTAGTAAAGCTACGTGCCCCAGGACTGCCTGGCCAGCCTTTAAAATAAGAAATACGCTCAACAACTCCCACTTTCTGAACTTTATAATAACATCAATCATTCTATGCTAACGGCATTTCAATTTCATGGCGATGCCGGTTTTGTTTCGGACGGTAGTACCACCCCGAGCAAGTAGGCTCAATGCATGCTTGAGCTTGATGATGATTTTATTATTTCTTAAATAAATTGTTATGTTTGACACGATTCTATAATATAAACTTTAGTACCTAGCTTTTCTTCTTCAGTAGAATAAAAATAATAACTTTTTTTATGATGTTTTGACAATAATACAATGAACTTATGTTCAATCCGATTCTTTGTAAGAGTATCTTATCCATACTAATGCTTCATATATCGGTAAGCGGTACAAAAATTATTCGTTATCGATGACGATTGCGTTCAAAGTAGAGCTTCTTATTTGGAATTGCCTAACATTATGATTTCATATTGGAGCCTTGAATGGAAGAGCTAAACTTGAAATGCCATTTACTCAATATAAAAAAATACCTAAAATGTGTATTAATTTATTTATTATCTATAACACTATTACAGCTATCAAATTATTATATACAAAAAAATGTGGACCACATTAAGGCCAAGATCTTTTAGCAGTATATCCTTCATACTTCTTGCGTGTCTTCAATCCGGAAACAATTGTTGAGCTTTGAGGGAATGCACTCTGGCCATTAAACAGTGTATCTTTATCTGAAAATATTCGTTATTATTATAATTTTCTTAAAAATTCGGAGCAGTTATCTCAAAAGTGATTAAGGAGATAAGCATGTCTATCCAAACTCTAAACCACCTTTGAGCTTATAGTTTTAAAGATGAAGAGATATTTTTAATTCATCTTAATATATAGATCACAAATCTAAACTTAACTATAAGCTACAAGACAGATGTCATGATGACCACAACCACTCAGAGTGTAGACTCCTTTCTTTTTTGGTATGCTATGTAGTCTTAACTTTAAATGTTGCTATATACATTTAAAGTCAAGACAACAATTTCTAAAAGTATGAGTGTGATAAATAATAATAATATGTTTAATAATTTAAGGTTTTTGGCTAATAGTTGTATTTATAATATTTAAATATAGCAATACCAGGATGGAATCGAACATAGTCTTCTTGCACATGTAGATTTATGGGTAAATCCATCTTTTTAAGAGCATCAAATGGTGTTTGAACATTAACAGGTGTCTCATAAAAATCAGTCAGGTCATCTGTAATGAAGAGAATTTTGAATATTATAAAAAAAAACTGTCATACTGTAAAAATAATTTTTGAAAGGTTATATTTATAATAATACAGACAGACTGTTGTGTAACTAAGTACCAAATATTAGTTTGTTATGTTTTTTAAAATTAGTATATAAAAATTTTAATACATATAGTACCTATTTATTATATGACTCTAGGTTAGTTTTAAAGATAGATGTTGTGTTAAATAAATGGAATATATAAAAAAACTTACAAACTGTTTCTATGGTATGTAATAATGAGTTAGGAACACTATGCCCAGTTTCTTCATAGCATGACTTAAGGACATTGAATTTAACATCTAGGGACTCAAACTCTGAGTCTCCATTCAATCCACTTTTAGCACATATTGTCAGAACCTGTTCCCTAATATCAGCAGGTGGGTCCCAAGCTTTATTTGGCCGCAAAAAACTGAAAACATATAAAAAAGTAAGTTATTACTCTAGAGTCTAGTTTAAACTATTTACAGTATAATTGATTAATAAAATGTTTTACCCTCTCGCTGCCAATGATTCAGCTGCAGCTTGCAACTTCTTGTCAACTTTTGGCACTTTCTTTTGTTTGTTTCTAACGGAGATTATCTAAACCATATAAATAAGTTGTTACTTCATTAGACTAACAATAATTAAAATGAGAATTTTAAATTTATTTTACACACCTGCAACCTAACTCGGGCAACCGGTAATAAAAATGTTTTTAACATTCTGATAAGTGGTATTGACAAAATTAGCAATATTAAGTAATATAATGTCCAAATTTAGATTTAGTTTAATAAAATAACCTGTAAAAATTTTATAATTCCATAAACAACACTTATTTGACATTTATTAGTGTAAAAATATCCCGACACGTAAGACGCAACCGCAATGAAAATGAAATTCTTATTATATTTGTAAAAAGTTTCTAATTCTACACAGATTCTTTACAAAATATATATGTTTATGAATTAAATAGGTTTTCGAGACAATAACAAATGTTTTCATTATTTTGTTAGATTTATCAGTATAAATATTATAAATAAAGCATAGACTCGTGTAAAGGAACGTTCCAATCTTTCTGGACGAAGTTTTGTAGATTACATATTTTGCCGTTGTAAGCGCTAGTGTCGGCTTGGGTTGTTGTTTCTCATCCGCCATTTTCCAGTCGCCATTGAAAGGTGAAAACTTCACTAAATGTTGGTGATGATTTTAAGATTTTGAGTGGTTTCTTTAAGTTTGAACCTGTTATTAGTGTTGTGAAATGAAAATGAAGTGCCCTGGACTACCATGACGCATCAAAATCACCAAACAAACGGTGCTAGTCTCGAGGATTGCCACACAAACTTCTTTGCCTTGGTAAGTCACTTTTACATTGATGAAAGACGTCGTAGGTACTTTTCTTTCGAAATCATTACATTTATTGTAACGTTATTATTACGTGGTGTGATGTTTGTGATATATTATATTTATTTAATTTAAAATCATCAATAGTATCCACGACGTGCAAACGGTCCAATTATCGTTGAGTGATGATGTTATACAAAATTCACCTTAGTGTAATACGGCAATGAAATCGATCAAATGTTTAAAACACTTAGTATTGGAGTATTCATGCTTAGTCGGCTCATGACGTTTGCCTGTTAGTCATTCTGGCATCGTACACCGTGATCGCAGAATCATGTCGTGTTGCTAACCCATAAAAAATCATAGCAATCAGCGAGCGAGGACGTAAGAAGCCTCAAGCCCTTAGAGGTCATTTTGACTTCACCTAGCTTAAAACGGACCGTAATGTGTTCGCGAGACTAGTTTCGCCAGGTCGAGGAAATAACTTTCTTACGTTTATATTCTTACAGCAGCGCTCGGTTACACATATATATTGCGAGTTAATTTATGACAGTGGGAATGTTTATGTGCAAAGCAACGGTACGGTCATTCATTATCATCGTCTTGTAGTATGGAGTCGCTTTGCGTAACGTTCATAGCTGGCGCGAATTTTATCAGATTGTATTCGGTTGAGGATTAGCGGCGGGTGTGTGGAGGGCGCGGGGCGGGCGCGGGGGTGGGGGCGGTGGCGGTCGGTCGTCCTCGGCGGAGAGCAGCCCGGCGCCATTTCCACCTGACGCGTTGCCACATCTCCGCGCTGCGGCGCGCGCCTGCACCCGTCTCTCTCGCCGCTCCGCCTATCTTGCCGCGACACAAATTACTGATTTCTTGCCCTGCTTGCTTATTGTCTAATTATTTATGCATCGTTTGCGGACACGACGCCTTTTGTCGAGTGGAATTCTGACTGTCGTTCACATTGGCCGGTCGCGGGTCGGTGACGCATCGACTCACTAGGCTGACATTGCGCCGGGTTCAATACACTCACTACTTTAGTAGATCGCGTACATAACTTCTTTTCACATTGAGATTCTTTGATACTTTCATTTTGCATAACTTTATTGAAAACAATCGAATAAGTCTCGCTTCTGTCATTTATAAGGATATCCTACTGGTAGGGTAAGATGGGGGATGGACTACTGTGTGTACGTCAAGTACAGCTGTTTTAAAATGGCAGATGTAAAGCAACCTCGGCACCCCTCAGATTCGGGATGTGCCTCTGAGATTTTGTATTTGATTGATTTCTCTTTTATCTGTAAAATTTACTTCAAACTAATCATCTTATAATAGTTACTGTATTACTTGAAGACTGTTTTATCTTTATTGGCAAATACATATCATTGTAATGTTTAATATGCGACGGCGTATCCATTATCCATATTCAGACGATGTATATTAAATATCGCGCCATATAGGAATGTTTATGTTCAAACCTATATTGACCTTCATATTACTTCTTGATTTCAATATAGCACATTTATTGACACGACATTTAAAGTGTAAATATGAATATAGAATATCCAAGTTTAAAAAATAACATGACATTATTGTTTTATTCAAAATTCGTGTTATTGAATTTTTTTGTTTATGAAGATGAACTGAAGTTCATGTTCTATCAAAGGGTTTGATATTAAAGTTCTTGAAATCGGTCTAATAGTTTATGGGCTATTCAGTATATGTAAACAAATAAACAAAAATTAATACACAAAACAGTGGATTTTTCAATACTGCAGTAAAGCAAATAAGTAGATAGTAGATGGGTAAGGTAAGATAATGTGTGGTCGTCCGTCGTGGGGCGGGCTGCGCGGGCGTCTCATTCACCCGCTATGAATGGTCGGATACGACACTTTCCCATGCCACGCTCGGCGATGCGCGTGAAACCGCGTTTTTTGTTATACTCTATAATCTATATTCTATATCGACGCCGATGACAATGTCTGCTCCCTGTTGTGAAATAGTACTACATAAAGTACATTCGTATTGCTTGTAAACGTTTTCGTACTAAAATAAAATTAATAATCCACATATTTTTTGCAATGTCACTTGCAGAACATTATATGAATAATAATCCCATCATCATCCACCGAATGGTATAATATATATTCGCCTTTATTGTCTCCATTTAGCCCTGTGTAAGTTATTAAATATGCGATTCCCCATCCCATTCCATAAAGAAGTCCATTGCATGCAGGATTAAATGTTAGGTTTCCGGCGCCGCTGCGGCGATATTGTCCACGGAATGGCCGAATTCTGTTTAGTTATTCATGTTATCTGAAGGCGTCTATCCCCATCTCTATACATAGCCACACGCTCTGTAAAAACTCATTTTCTCTTTGTGTTTATTATGTCGAGAGTGAGCGACGCTAGCTTATTATACTTTATGAATACTTAACTACTAAGCTTAAATAAACTATTAAATGTTTGTCTATTATAGAAGAACGTAAACAGCTGTTTTAAGCGTGAAAGTCACATAGTATCTTAAATTGCACTCTTTTAAATGAAATAATGAAACTTTGTCCTTGTCGCTAGAGTGTTAAACCAGAAAGTGCTAAAGACGTGTCATTCTATAAAGTTGTAACTTTCCTCTCGTCGAAACTGCAAGTGAAGCTGTTCTTTTATGTGCCAATTAAGGCTTATTTAAGCAAAGCTCGTAAGAATCACACGAAGGCTCGGAATTCGGTACAGCACTCAAGGTCGTCCGTCCACTTGACCATAAAGATATGCACGTTGACAAAAGTCACCTTAAAGGAATCTCGATTGGCTGACGGAAAACTTGTTCCTTATGTAGACAAGGTAATTGTGAACGCCTGATTACTTAACGCACTAACGTACTTAATATAAATTGCACATTATCACATTTCAATACATGTACCGTATGTTATTAATACACGTTTTCGGCTAATTGCCTCCAATTATGTGACGCGTATTGTCTTCAAATTAACCTTAATAATTATCTGTTCGTATTTATGATTGTCTTTCATTATTATTTAAATCGATTCGAAATATTTTTCCTTAATTACATCGTAAATAGTTTTCTGTATAAGATGCTGTACTTATTCGTCCTATAACAATTTTTAATAGATAAACTAAACTTATATAATGAAGGAAAATGTAGATTGTATACATATTTATAAAACAATTTCAAAAGGCATGTTAAATACAAACGAATAATAATGTAATAAATGGTTGGTGAATAAATAAGTGCGGTAGATTTTGTTGTGTCGCGGGTGTCTTGTTGACTGATAAGCGGTCTCGTCGGCTATCAAGGTCCGAGCGGTGGCGATAATTATCGCTATCACACTGCAACCAACTACCTTTTTACTTTACTCGCGTTCATTGTTTATTTTTTGCTCTTGTCGTGGATAGAACAATATCATATGGATTTTTTAATTTTTGAGTTTATGAAGTTTTTATTATACAGAGAATGAATGACCAATTCTCACCATTTATTGTACAAATAAGGATTTAAATTATCGGTTGTTATAACATTGCTTACATGTTTCTCTGTCACAAGACCAAACTACGCAAGGAATCTGCTGAGTGCAACCTCTTGTAATAAATTAATTATAGCGCCATCTTGTGCATGTATAAAAACATAGTTTGTTTGTTGTTTATGTACGCGCTATAAGGCACGTAGGTAAACATTATGTTACTTCATATAAAGTAAAGTGGAACTTACAACTTTCATTATTATTTCCCAATTAACATTTAGTATGTGAATTTTTGGTTCATTTCATTTAATCGTACACTCAGATGTAGGTCGAATTAACCTAGTCACTTCGCCTTTAGTTATAAAGTAACTTATAAAAATTCAACTCTTGAATAAGTTATTTTATTCATTTAGAAAGAAACATTCTACAAGATTTGTTTTTCTACCATCTTCTTTATTTCGGCTCTTAATTTGCTTCAAATTCCGACAATTGATTCCACAGTAAAATAATAATTGAATATGACGGTTTACATTTACAACTACATTGCCTTAGAAATCGCTCAAGCATGAGATGACCTACACCCAAGAGAGTAGCAATGACAGTTGCGAACAGCGCGTCAGCCCCTTATCAACGCGATAAGGGTGCTTTATCTGCGCGTCTTTGATCCGTTTGTGTCATGCTGCCCTGCCGAGTGCGAGCCGCGCTTTGATATTGTGTTGTCCTAAACACGACTGTTATGTCACTGTCTGCAGTCTACAGTTTAACTTTGATTTGAAATCATTTGCTGAAATATAAATTATTATCTCATCTGTTCTTTAAGTGTTCGTACAATTTATAACAGTTTTAGAAGAATAATATTACCATTTTTATCGTTACATTTTAAATCCATTCGTGACTTCGAGGAGTCTGGGTATTGCTATGTACTATATGTATTTATTTGCATTGAAAAGTATATATGTATGTAATTTATTTATAGCTCTCCTTAGCGTGGAACTAGAATCTAGATGGCGCTATGTTAATATACGCGACCTGAAGTATTTTTATTATAAATTCATCTTAAAGATTTTCTTATCAAGGATTTCAAATGTCTAAGCTGTGCGGTGTCCTTCACCTACTTATTGCCCTTGCGCTTTCATAACAAAAGTTATTGTTGGTATTTCACAGAGCACAATGTGAAACTTTCTCGAACTAATCGAACGCTTAGCTGTTAATAGTTATGCGTTCGCGTTATGTAAGGACCTGCTCTCTGCATAAGGAGCATCGTTAATTTTTATTGGGTAAAGTCATGATATTCAAATTATATGTTACCAAGTAAATATAGGTTTGCTACGGAACACTACGTTAATTTCCTATTCGCTTCTCATATTGCCTTTATTGGCTCAATGCCCAAAATTGTACTTTGTTTAAGGATAATTTTTAGCAGTACTAGATACTTTTTAAAGTATATCATTTCTAGTAAAACAACGCAGCAGTACGCCACAGTATAAATGAAGTAATTTACAAGTTGATGAACGCAAGCGCACAAAAATATTTAACATAAATAACAAATGAGACGAATCATTGCATCGGCATTTGTTAGGCCCTTGACCTGGTATTGGTCCTTATTGCCGTGTCAAGGTTCTGTTTTGATGTCTCGAGGAAAAGTGCATTCGGTTTTACGGCTGTTGTCTGCATACATTTTCCTTATCTTAATCTAGAATTCTTTGTGCGGTCACACGATTCTAACGAATACTGCGTCATTCTTATTCTATTTATTTATTTAGCGCCGTGATCAATGCGTTGATATTGTAGCAGTTGTAATTGGTATGTTTACTATACGTCCGTATCCTAAGTGATTGGCAGCCGTGGAAAACCATTGACGCATGCATCTCATCTATCACAATACGACTGTACTTCGTTTTCCCCTGTTCGACTATTATACGTAATACATATAATACTCACTGTTCCAAAAACTACTTTCCTTGTATTAGCAATAAATCAACGTGAAGGAAGGCTATGAGTATTGCGTTCTAAATGAATTGTTTCTAAATTGTAGCAGTTTCTGAGTTTCCTAAAGTTATTTATGATATGTCACTTAGTCACCGGTAAAGGGCAAATATGTAATTCAATTTGCTACACGTAGAATGTATCGAGCGATCGTCCGCAAACATGTAATGGTGATTCGATCGTTACCACTAAATTGTTTGGTCGGAGTATCGATGTATAATAATAGATTTCCAATAACAAACATCTCGAGCGATAATTTCGGTTCGGGTAGCAATTAGGGTCCGGCGGTGGATTAGCGAGAGTGCGAACGAGACCGCTGCGCGTATGTGGGTCAAGATAACTGACGAACCCGCCGCGGCCGTCTTACCGCTGTGCTCTTGTGTATCGCGGACTTTCCACTTTATCGTAAACTTACAAGATACACGATGCTTGCATAATCATAATCGAGCAAGGTGCGTCGATAGGATGCTCCAATTTATTATCGATCAAACAGAAATATCGAGCAGCACCTATGGTTGTCTATTATATGGGGTTTGATACATTTATATTTTCATATAGTTGAATAACGAATGCATGTCATCTATTCACTAAAAGTTACTTTTTGAAATAGAAACTGAACAAAATATACATGTCATTAATTGAGTAACCATTTAGATAAGTAAAACGTAGTGTTTATCGGCAATAAAGTGAAATGCTGAATGAATAAAATATAAAACACACAATCAAATAAGCGGTGTTGATATTGGACGCATTTGGCCGGCGCGCGGCGTTTGTTTTGTAAATAATATCATTGTATGATTGTACGCTTGGCTGTTGGCACGACTCGCGGCCACTCGCGAGAGGCGAGGCGAGTTAATCTTCCTCATCTCGCGACACGACCCAACACTTGGTTTCATACAAATAAACGACACAACGATTCTATTGAAACACACTTGTTTTGTGTTTCTTTGCTGAATATAAATTCTATTAAGAAGTAGGTAGTGTTATATATGTAGATATATGTAGATATATGTTTACATGCTTATAAACTTGTGTGATTTATATTTTAAGTAAATAATAAACTCAACCGTTAGGAATAAGAACAATTAGGTAAAACAAAAGTCTTATTACATCCTTAATGTATAAATTAATGTTAGTTACTTGTTACATAACAGTTTTCGTAGTATTATGCAAAGTAATGATTATCTTAATTCAAGCTTATGCTAGATGGTTTACCTTGGCCCTTCATTTTGGCCCTCAATTCACGGAAAACAAGTTTTCACTATATTATTATTACGCGCGTGTGATTTAATTAGTAAAAATGTTTTCACACTGAGCAGGTAGTACAATAATTGTTACTCGCCTCGAATTAATGTATTAAAGTGAGATATCAATTGTATAACCATGGAAATTGATCCAGTAACTCGATCTTGCTGGAATAAGATTAAGCATGTTCGTTCTGAAACTTTTAAAGAAGTCTTAGTGAATTTCTTTTGGTTAATTATCATTAATATGTTCATAGAGAAATATCAATGACTTATATCTATTTAAAGTCGAGGAATGTTCGTGTCCTATAATCGCGATACAAGAATATCATACCACAACGACGCTTTTTTTTAATACGCAAGAAAGATAAAAAAGCAAGCACACTCCTATTTTTAATATTAGTTGTGTAATGCAACAGCTGATGCGTTTATTTAATGTAGAACTATGGCATTCCTATTTGCGGATTGACTCCCTATTTTACTTTTTTCCTATTTTAAAGATACATTCCTTCCGTACCTTCCTTGTGATACGTATCGTATGATATGTATCGTATTTTGTAGCTGGTACAAGTACACGTTCCATTTGTATACCGTAAGTACCTAAGTTCCACTATTGACCCTATTACTGTAGACACAACAATGCCCCGCCGATTGACAATACGAGAAACTCTTTATTACCAATGTAAGTAGGTTACACCGAACTCGTGAATTAAACGTAAGATTGTTGCAGTTGTGCAATAGGGTATTATGCGTTTGCTTGTAAACAAGGTCCTATAGATATGTACCAGTATCTCGAGTTGCCCAAACGCGGCGTGTGAGGGCGATACGACTCACAATGCTTTCACTTTGCCGTCGCGAACGAAACTTTGTAAGTTGTTGAACGAAAGTGCACTTTAAAAGTATGTAACGTTGTATGAATGTTAAAACAGTTTTATTACAGTTTAAATGATGCGCATTACTCCCATTATACATATCATTACCCAAAGACCCAACGATGTAAAGAAACAGTGTCGCGGTAACTAGGCCTCTAATGGGTAGTCTTTTAGGTAATTAGCGTTCTTTGATGGATAATGTTCTTTTTGTTACGTATACATTAACTACCCATCTTTTGATAGTAAAAGCAGGCGTCAAGTCGCCTACCTATGCCAAGCATAACAAATTTAATTATTAACATTTTCCAAAAAACAGATGAATTCTGATTAATATTAAAAATTACAAAGTTTTTGCCAATTTATACATGATTTTTTTACGTAAATTGAACTGAAATACAGCATATACAAGATGGTTTCCATAGTGGCTAGGATAGTATAAAGTATAAACACAATAATTTAATGAATATCTGCGCCAGTCTTCGATTCTGAATCCTACGATTGCCTCCGCCGAAGTACTTGCCGTGTGCCACTTAACAAATAGTGCATAAAACTTGATTTCGTGCCACCATTGGACGAACTTACCTTCTCTAGCCTCAAATATTGACTTAACAAAAACCAGAGCCACAACTTGATTTTGTATCCTTGTTTAATTTGAGATCCAGGTAATCGTATGAATGAATGTTTAAAACTAACTGATGCACCATTGGTTCATATTGAGAACAAATTAGATCGTTTAATTATATCTCGTTATAAGTCAGTTTTATCTGTCACTACATAATATGTAGGATTATAGGTATCTCAAAATAACCTAGAAACTTATATCCTGAAACTACATCCACATTCTACACTAGATTTCATTGTATGCGTATAAAAATCGAAAACAGTTTTAATCTTTTAAAAACACATTTTATACCTGCTAACCATTGTTTGAAAGTCACGACGCTGTATTTCGTAAGGTAGATACTTAGCTTGTACGATATTATAAGCTTTCAAGTCCCTCTTTTGTATTCATAAAAGCTTCGCGGCTTGCGCATGGATGGGGTCCGCATTATTTTGTCGCAGTAGCTTTACAAGGAGACACTGTGTAGCCTCCACAACTTCATAGATTAGCATGGGAACACGATATTTTGCATTTTATTTGCAAGAAGTGTCAAGAAGTCTTTTGTTTGATGAATAAAAGTCAACAAAAAATGTTGTTTTACGAACATACGTACGTATCTATAAGAATTAAAGCGAACATTAAAATATTGAAATCTGAATGACTTAAATCTTCGCTGTAGATTATAAACATTTTGTAACAAAAAGGACTGAACAATACGAGAAACTAACATCAAAACAGAAACTGTAGACACATATTTCCAATTCGTAATCTAGGGGAGTTGTAACACGGCACACGGCATTATATCACGGTACACAGGCGTACATCGGAAAACAATGCTTTACGTCTGTTACGCAATCGACAGCCATAAAAGTGGGGCAAATCCTCGAAATTCTAGATTTCCAACGAGCAGGTTCGTTGACCGCGCGGTACCGTTAGCGGGTAGTCCACTCAGCTCGCGCCTCCATCTACCTGTGCATGCAGTATGCACCCTTCGAACTTGCACCCCGTGCGCGCTCCTGTTTATTTTTTTGTTGTGTACCCGCCGCCGTCTTCACCAAAGAGAAATGTAAAAATGCTCTTTTGTTACATCGCGTACAATACATAGGTACGTATTGCTAGCTCGATCTTGCTTCCCCTAAATTTTTGTAAATGGAAATGTTTTGAGCTTTGCAATGCAATGTGGATCGAACTGTTTTTAATGCTCGGATTCGTGTTAAGTGAATGTCTGCTATTTTGAGTTGCTTACATGGTAATGAGTATGATAATTAAGTCCTTTCCCTTTTTCCAAAAATGGAGTGATAATTATAAATAAATGGTTTTTTTTTTACGTCATACTTGTGTATAAATCATAAGTGATCTTATGCTTTACATTCGTAGGACTTAAAACCATTGTTGCATATTTACATACGACCTAATTACCATAGTATGCTTCGACCGGCGATGAATTAATTACTCGTATGACATTTCTTAAGTTTCACTGCAGTTCAGCGACCCAGCAAAACAATTACTAACTTATAAATTCAACTCGATTACAACACTGTAAATACGCGCAAACAATAGTGCATCACAATACGCGATGGCTAATTGGAAATCCTTTTAAAGTACAGTTCATATTTCTTTCCGTCAAAATGTAACTATTTAAAATTATTTTATGTAGTTTATATTTTAGCACAATAGTGTATCTATCAATAGTTCACATGCTCTTTTGAAGCTGAATAGAATTATTATATCTACGATAAAAGCCATGAGCAATTACTTAAACTTCAAAGGAGAACGTTTTTTATCTTACACAAAGTATGTATCCAATAAACATAAAGATATCTCGCGAGACGGGAGTATACAAGGTATAACATTCATGTTAACATTTGGTAACATGTACCCGGTAGGTTCTATAAATATTGTCGGGCTTTGTTCAATGTGATTCATAATAGTATTGTCGATGCCTGCGTCCGCGCCTGACCTCACCGATTCGCGGCGCGTGCCTATAACCGCTCCGCGCATAACAATTTATTTGTTCGTGTACTTGCTTGCTCGCTGCCATTGATTCAATGTTCGATGCTAATTTTTTACCTACACGAAACTATGTACTGTTGTATGTATAACGCGTTCGACAACTTCTAAGATACAACCAGTTAGATAATCAAGTAATACAAACTTTGATTGCGTTAAGGGTATTGATAAGTAACAGTAACATAGTAACTGTACGAAGTACAAGGTACGTCATGGATTTTTACGGAGCGATGTAATCTGTAACGGGTCAGAGGTAATTGTTTTATCATCTCAACATTGCAGATAACCGTAGCGATACATGGCTCATTGTGGTGCCGCATTGTGCGTCCCGCTCGCACGCGTTCTTGTTACACAGAAAAACTGAGAAGGAAATAACGGTAATTGGTTCGTTGCTGCTGCCCACACTCCCCTGAGCGATGTGCTTTTGATGTCAGAAGAATGTTTATAGGTAACTCTGAACACGCTTCTCGAATCTTATTAAAGGCGAATCGTTTCTATTTACCTTAGTAAGGACTAACGGTAATAATATATGTATATTATATAAAAATAATTGATTATGTTAAGATATAAAGTTGACTGATACACAAAACGACGCACTAATTATTTCTATTGCCAGCTAAACGATCAACGCGTATTGTAATACGCTACACAAACTTAAAATATCAAAAGATTCGTATCGTAGCGTCGCGAGTGTAGGTACATAGTAACATGAGCTATCGCACAAATATAGGCTTTACGTCGTTATATACAAAGCGGGTTATGGCGGCGCTGCGGCGGGTGGAGTGCAGCGAGTGGTGGTGAAATGTAACGTGCGGTACATAACAATGATGTTCGCGGAAGTGGTCGACATACGGCGCTTATGTCACGCACCGCGTTACCGAGATTGTAGATTGCGCTCGACTTGTAAGTTGTAAGCATTCATTCGGCTGTTTCATATTTATTGCAGCGTGTCACATCGCCAAGTAGGTGCCTGGTAGTTAGAATCTACGACTTGAAACGTATCTATCTATCGATATAAGTTGAAGTTACAACTCAATTGACTTTTGCAATTTAGTAGCTTGTATTTTGATGTATAAGTAATATATAGGTTCATCAATCAATATTGTATAGGTATAAGTAAAATCAAGCCTTATTTTTAATCATGATACGGAAATTGCATTTTTATACTAAATACGGATATTAAAATTAAGTATTACAAATAAAAAGGCTACGTTGTCGTAAGCGCTGGTGAAACCGCGAGACACAACTAGTATGTAAATAACTTATAAGATCGAGTTTCATTTATTTTACCCATAATTATGTTTATTGTAGGTATGTAATATAATGCACACGCATGCCTCGCTCAAGGCTGTGCTAATTAAAATAAGTACTTATTTAACAGTTTAATTTAACGCTCTTTATTATAAAAGCCCACATAAGTTTATAATTAATTTTCATTATTGTGTGTTAAGTTTAAATTAAATTTTCAATCATATTAACCGTATTATAATACTCACAAGAAAAATATTTAGATTCGCCAACAGCTTAAAATGTATTGTTACAAGTTTGAAAACAAAATACAAATAGAAACAAAGCGCATTAGTGCATTGTAACGAACGGTGAAGCGTTAAGCTAAGGTCACCCGGGTATCGCTGTTTGTAAACAAGTACCGCGGACTGCCGATGAAGGATCCACATGCGGAACAGCCCGCGATAATTTATTTAAATTTGTAACGATCACCGTTGGCTCTCGACCGCATCACCTACATTCGCATCGTGGAGGAAACGAGTGACATTTATTTTGATGAATTGCAGCTATTGAGTAATAAATCGATCGGAGCCCGAGCGCGTGACGTCACAAAACAAAAATGCAGTAGCGAAGTGCAGGGCCGGGGGCGCACGCGCATCTCGCCGTCACATCGGATTGTTTACCCCCGCAGCCCGCTAGTAACGTAACCGAGCGACGTTGCCGCGCCGCGCGCCGCAGTTGCCTCCTTTAAGCTCCTCTCACTTTCGCGATGCGCCGTCTCGCTCGCGCAAAATACGCTATCCCATTCTCGTCTAGCGGTGTTCGACTTTTTATTCAACTGCAAAGAAGGGCTATTATATATTTCGCGATTAAATCTTTTAATTGATAAAATTAAGTTTATCTAATAACCCAAGAGTCCATTTTAACAAGGTAAAACAAGAGACATGGTGAATGTACGACGCTAAAGGGTAGAAAGTGGAAATGTATTTTTATACGTGTATCAAATTAAAAAGCTTACAAAGCGGACTTGAAAATGATATTATATCATGACCTTAATATTTAAAGTTGGAGCAATAGTTTTCTTATAAATTAACTTGATCCTACTTTATACTTGTTTGGTTATGCAGTTTTTTGTATTTGGCATATTTGATACCTCTTAACTTTTTACGGACAATTGTTGTTCCTTATAAGATGTTTATTGTTTACTGTAATTGTAGGATTATATTTACGTCATATGTAGTTTTGTATATAATAATTGACAAAGGCGAGTTTGTCCAAAGCTTGGCCGGGTCAGTAGACCGCACTCGCTCCACATTTTAAATTCAAATAACTGCATATTTTCTACGATGAACTCGTGCTTCCACGGCGGGCTGTCGCCGGATATTGGCGCCGACTTCCGCCTTTGCCGCTCTTTATGTACCACTACCTACACAATCTTCCCGCCAACCTCCGAGCGAAGTCTCAGTCAACCGTTTATCTACCTCGTTTATGTTTTAACAAAGTATGTAGGTGCCTTAATACGTAGCATACATACATAAATATAGCTTATAAAAAAGAAGTCTAAGAAATACTGTAAATATAACTGTAATAGGTTATTTTCATTTTCCAAATGATTAAGACAGAAATTGTAACGAAAATATACATATTAAGAACGAAGACGTGATCACGTCACAATAGAAAGTGAAGCGGTCTGCGCGGGCGCATCGGACGTTAGAAAGCGGCCTCGACGTCGACCGAATCGGCTGCTTGCATTCTTTTACCACGCACACCACCTACCACCATCTACTATGCCTATTATACCTAATATTAGCGTGCACGGCACTACTAAGGGGATAACTTTAAATTTTTATCTCCACAGCTCATAGCAGTCAGCAACAAACAGTTATTAATAATAAATAATAAAAATCTTTATTTCTCAAGTAATTATACAGATAGCCATAAGGTGGTAGGTCATACATGCCATTAATTTAGCTAAATCTATACAAAACAAGAAAAATTATAACCCTGCCTCTTAAACTAGGAGTCCTGTATCTTAAGAGACAGTGTTTGGCCAAACAGTTCATTTAGTTGCCTTCAAGAGAATGAACATATTATTTAGAAATAATATAAAATTTAATAGGAGCTACTGCGCGCATTCAACAAGATAAAGACCAGGTAAAGAATCATATTTTTGTTCATTACTTAACACGAACAACTTAGTTAGCTTTTTAAGTTCGTAAATATCAAGTTAAAGTAGAATAAGCTTTAAATATGTTAAGTGTCCTCATTCCGAACGACGTTAATTCACATACTGTGTTAAATATTATCAGAAGCTAAGAGTCTATTACCGACTTAACCGTTCATTTAATACAGGTTTCATGTCGCAAAATAATTTGTAGCTACTAAGTAGTTCATAACACACAAAGGTGGTAAATCCGGGTCATAAAGCACATTAAAACTCAACGAACCGAGATCATGAAACGCTGATTTATAAAGAGCAATAATCAACGCCAATTAATAATCATATTTTATTTAGATTCAGATTATAGAACTTGCAGAGTGCAGTTAAGTTTTAAAATGTCTATCAGAGTCTCTTTCTGGTTTTTTTCTCTGTAGAAACTGCTTCCCGAACCGATGATATTATTTTTTACATTATAATGTCATGATTCTAAAGTGTTATTTTAATATTTGCCTTAGTTGAATAAAGATTTATTTGACTTTGAATTTGAAGCGGCTTAAGACACATAGATATAAGATTACAAGTCAAGAAAATAATATAGACTACAATTTTAATTAAAGGATAATATATCATTCTTCTCGGTAAAACATTCAATAGCTGTTAACAAACGATGCAGTGTGGGTTACTAAGCGCAAAGGCTGCCTCCCGAAGCCGCTCAGAGGCAGTCCCCTTATCGCGGATGCGACCCCACGCGCGCGCCGCCAGGTGTTCCCGGAGAACCCCTTCCGCTGCAGATGTCTCGCGGAATTCCGATCAATGACCTTATCGAACGCTAATTGCCTGCCACACCTATACATCTGCGGTTTGGGCCTCCACAATCTGCACCGTCATGCGTGACCTCTTTCTCTTCCCACTGAACAATTTTGCTATGGAACTTTTAAAGGGCCAGTTAGTTTTACGCGGTTAGAATGATATCATATCCAGTTGTGGCAATCAAACAACGATCCATTATCATTTTATAGAGTAATTTGACGTAATGTTATAGGTGAGTAGTCGGTAGTCAATTGTGTTAAGTACATTTGAAAAGATGCTCAAAGCGAAGACGGTGATGCATGTATTTATTTATAACAAGCGCTGCTCGGTGGTTCCTTTTTTTATACTTTTGGATTGAAGTAAGCTATACTATCTATACTAATGCAATTACAAAGAAGTGTGTGATTTTAACGGATATCCTCGGGATTTTAAAAATTGTTTCACCAATAGAAAGCCACATTATTGCTGAGTGTCATAGGCTATATCCAAAAAGGATTGCTAACATTATGCCCAACGAAGTGGGCTCGGGTCCGCTAATAAAAAATAAAGTCGCTCTTTATATATTTATTCAACCTCAAACGGATGTAGTTTACCTCTTAATAGTATCAGATATTAGCACTCAATATTATTACAATAAGTTAAACCTCTGTTAACATAAGCTGTGCATGTGAAGTATTCATGTGTCGGCGTTCGGCAACAAGGGCCGGCTCGCTAACACCGTGTTTTGACCTAATGTTCACATCTATCTACAAGGTCGCACGACTATCCGTTCACCTCCGTCAGTGTCCGTGCGAGCGTAGAACAATCGGCTGATCCTTTGATATTGTTTCCTAGATGCCGTACTTTATATTTATCTAGACGCGCCCCGCGGTTTTACATGTATGTTTTATATATCTTGAATCATTGTATCTGCTAAAAAAGTATGAAAATCGATTGCGTAATTAAAAGATTTAAGCATACATTTAAATTCAATTGTAATTGCAAACTTAAAAAACTTATATAGAGGCATAATTTGATGGCTTCTATAATTAAAACTACAAGCTATTCTATCTTTACTGTTAACCCTAAATTTGCAGGCGATAAAAATAAAGGTGCAATGCAATAATAATAAAAAATAATTTTGTCTTAAAATATTAACTATATATAGATACTTTCTTAAAGCGTTATCTAGACTGTTTTGCGTATATTCGCGAGTCATTACCAAAATAATCATTATGGTACGACCTCGTATCTTATCACTGAAGTGACAAGTATTAGGAATTAATTAGTCAATGCTAAACTACAAACAGCTGTAATCAACATTTGATATAATATGTAAATACTTTCACTTTATAAATGCACATTTACGTAAAAATATTTACTTTCTTACTATAGGTACGTGTTACGTATATATTAAAGTTGCTTCATAGGGACTTGATTCTGGAATATACTTGGCATACTTCCCACAGGGGACTGCCTTTTAAGCATAGGATAAGGATAAAGAAAGCAACTTTGAAGTGATGTTGCAAGTGTATGTATGTGGTTGTTCGCAGACTGAACTGCACGGCATCAAATGGCGTAAGCTGGTATGGGGCGAGACGAGCGGCGGCGGCGGCGGCGGGAGCGGGGGCGGCGAGGGCGAGGAGGGCGCGGCGCCGCTCGCCGACCCGGTGATCAGCAGCTAC
>DWAJ01001485.1:0-21993 GCA_018238005.1 Eurema mandarina | reverse complement strand
TATAACAGTTTTCGTGTCTAGAACAAACCATCACCGATATACTTGAAAACGCCTAGATTATATTAAGAAAAGACCAATTATTTTATTCCATTGTACTTCTTCTACATAGTCTAAAATAAAATCGCTTTCTCCGTCCATATATCGCTATGTGTGCTTAAATCTTTTAAACTATGCTACCGATTTTCATGCGGTTTATTTAAAAGATAGAGTGATTCAAGAGAACGGTTTATATGTATAATACATGCATAGTATATGCGAGCAAAGCCGGGGCGAATGTTCTTAAAAGAAATTCTAATTTGTCAACACTTCGTTTAATTAAGAAATATAACATATCCTATCATTCGATACTATTAATAAGTGGCGAGCTTATCACTTAAGAATAATCTCTTCCACACAACCATATTATAAGTAGAATAAAAAAAAATTAAACGTAGTACTTATTATAACTAGAAATACTCTTTAAAATAGTAGTGTCCTCCCGACCGTTTTAAAACTTATTAATTTTTTTTAACTATGAACGGATGGTTAAAAAGTATTAAATAATAATAAATTTGACTGCCCGATCAAAAATCCATGTAAAATTAATACTATGTATCTCATTTTTATTCGCGAGTATGCAAAAAAAAATCGGATATACGCATCTAAATTCATCAACCTCTCTCATCAGATAACCTTTATATTACATTTAATACCACGTACCTATAACACGTAAAGTCTGTATTATAAAACTAGCTGACCCGTGCCCACTTCGTTGGAAATAATGTTAATTATCCTTTTCTGTTTTTTATATAGCCTATGACCCTCAGCAGAAAGCCAAATTACGGCTTTCTATTGGTGAAAGAATTGTTTAAATCGGTTCTCGAGATTGCCCCTTACAATTTAACAAACACACGAACTTTATTTCTTTATAATATTATAAGTAGGAACATACCTCGCAAAACCAAAATTCCTAAACACTATAACACAACACTACGTCACCGTTATTGTCCCACACAACGCGTGTTGCCCGACGACTTATACTTTCAAAACTGACAACCACCCTTACATTTTAGGGCGTCACTATTCAAAGATACCTCCCCTTGAGATTCACTAAACCTACCCCTATAGCCGTCCCTTTCCAGCAAAAAACCACCCCGCTACCGTAAAAGCGACTTTAGAGCTATTAAAATAGGGGTTGTAAACGTTAAAAGATTGCGCCATCGATTTTCAAGTATACGTTAACACAATTAAAGGGATGTCTCTTAGAGCAGCTTAGATTTGAGGTGAAAAATTCTAAGTGGTGAGCATGATACTGTTGTATTAGGCGGTCTAAGGCGGTTAAATGCCCTGTTTTATGGCTAACATTGTCTGAAAGTTTCGTAGACCAACGCTATGAAACCTTCCTTAGCTTTATTTATTTATTTACTAGCTGTGACTTGCGGTTTTACCCGCGTAGTTCCAGTTCCCGGGGCAATACCAAGATATTATGTAATCCTATGTGTTAATCCAGGATATCTACGTATCAAATTTCAACAAAATCGGTCCAGCCGTTTTAGTGTGAAATAATAACAATACATACAAACATACATTCTCACGAACTTTCACATTTTTAATATAAGTAGGATAGTAAGTACAAGTAGATAGGGTTTAGTTACTCTTTGTGGTATTTGCTAAAATACAATGTTCAAATTATTTTATAAGATACGTTACAGGCGACATTATCACTCAAGAGTGTTCTCTTCCAGGCAACTAAATAGAAAGAGAAAAAAAACAGGTAAATCAGACAGCGATATGCAACTGATACGACGACACAGTGTATATATTATAAAGTAATTATATATACTAACTAGCTGTGTCCGCTTTTTACCCGCGTAATTCCCGTTCCCGGGGCAATACCGGGATGTAAGCTATCCTATTTTTTAAGTTGTATCAAACTGCACGTGGTGTGCAAATTTTATTATAATCGGTTAAGTGGTTTAGGAGTCCATTGAGGGCTAACATTGGCTGAAAGTTTCCTTACCTTTATTTATTTATTTATATTAAGATAGATATAAAATCTTTATAAGGTATGTGAGTAAGTTAGTATAACCTTATGCCCAATATATAATAATAATCTTATCAATGCCATGGTAAGCTCAAAGCTTTCGTGGTATACCTAGTCCGTTTGGAAATGCGTTGCCGAGCTTTTTAGAAGCTTATTAGAAAGCTATATAGAGTTACTATAATTATATAGGTATACTAGCTGTTGCCAGCTACTCCGTACGTGTGGACTTTCATATAAACAAACGTTCGACAAGTTCAACGTGATTCTTTAAATTGCCATAACTTTTTTATTTATCAACCGATTGACATGAATTAAACACTAAATGTTAAGGGAAGCTTACCACAATATATCATTGAAAACCCCATCTAGATAGGATAAGCCGTTTCTGAGATTAACGTGCACAAACAAACAGACAAACAGACAAAAATTCCAAAAATCATTGTTTTGATTTCTATTGCGTTAATAAAGGTCTCCTATAATATTTTTTCTCATATATCTTCCATGTCCAGACAGCGACTCGTTACGTTTTTATTATAAGTATGTATAGATAGATAAGGTTCAAACAAAAGTCCAAAAGGCTTTTTAAAACTATGTTTACTATAAAATTGTTACGATAATGTATACTAGTGTATAACTCGAAAACAGTTGAGCCAATTTCGATTATTTTTTGGGTGACGGTGACTGCCTCTTTTCATGTATAAATATTGTAATGTTTAATTTGTTGTATTTATATCTTCTTAATTAAAAAAATTGCAACTATCATATTTTATTGTCGGTTCTTCTCAGTAGAAACTGCCTTCCGAACCGGTGGTAAATGTTTTGTAATACCGTGACGATTCAAAAGTGTTACTATATGTAGCCTATACTAGTTGAATAATATGTTTGACGTGATTTTGATATATGATGATCATCGCCTAGTGATAAGTGACCATCTCCAACATCAACAGTCAACAAAACTGAATAAGCTCACTACGTTGCCGACCTATAATAAATTTCTTTAAAAGCAAGGATGGTGTAGTGTACTGTAGTGTACTACTAATAACCTACCCTGGTTATAAGGGTAGATAGGGTTTATACCCTTATGGTTAAAGGTAGAATAGGCATACCGTGAACGAAGTCACGTCATCCAACATGTATATTATGTCAATCAGATGAAAATCAAAATAGTATCGAGATACGTTGCTTGGATATTTTTAGAATACTATAAGCTCATTTTATATAATTTTTTATATTCTATGAAGTGGTGAGACGAGCTGGACGCCCTCCTGATGGTAAGAGAAACGCCAGCCCATAACCAATGTAGTGCTACCTAGAAATCAGTTCCGGGCAGGGGTGCACTATATTGACGCCCTCCACTTTAAATCACAAGATGTTAAGACTCATTAGTCCAGTAATCTCGCTGGCTACAGTGCCCTTCAGACCGGAGCACAGTGACATTTTCACATCACTGTTCAGGCGGTAGAATGTCTGGCACTGTGGGGGTACCCACCCAGTCGGTCTCCTGCAAAAGTGACCTACCCCTAGAAATCGTTAACTTAACGTTTTAACATTTTATTGTATATATCATCTGGCTTCTGTAAGCTCAGGAAAGCATTTAACATGTATGTAATGCAAGGAAGTTTAACATTCTACCATAAAATTGAGATTTCAATACATTTTAATATCTAAGCCAACAACTTTTATATTGTGTACTTATGTAGGTACTAGCTTTTAACCGCGGCTTCGCTTGATTAAATATAGGAAATAAAAACGCGCCTACTCGTTTGTCCATAAATTGTCCATAAAAAAAAAGTATACCTAATAATTTTATTATCTAACTTGAAACCAAAGTCAAAGAACAGATGTTATATAGTACATCGACTTATTTTTTTAAAACAAAAATAAGGCTTTTAAAAATTAAAGGCGTCATGGATATCATCTTTGCACTTACTATTTTTATTTTAACCTAAGGGACAAACGAGCAACAGGCAAGCAACCTTATATAATGTGGTCATCGCCGCCCTTGATCTTTATTAATTAAAAAATGACGATAGTAAAATATTTACGTACGGTGCATTTTTTTTTAAGTTAGATTTATAATCCTTTACTGAAATACAATTGTAGCGTGCGCTTCGAATATGCTCACTTCTAATGCTAGGTTGACACGCGTGACACGCAGCACGGGAAGCAGCCTGGCAAGCAGCACGACGAGTAGACTTGAAGGGGGGGGCACGCCAAACAAACTGTATATGTCGCGTCACGAATGTTTAGCGCTGGACGAGAATAGCTGCGCATCGTTAGAATCGCGCTCGTAATTGACGTATTGGTGCGAGAAAGCAACACGACTGGAGAACCAATCAACGCTCGCGCACCCGACGATCACGAGCCCCGCGCGCCGCGCCGTCCCCTCAATACCTTATTAGTGACTTCTGCGTAGGTTTCGTTCAGCGCTAAAGATTCGTGACGCGACCTATACACACGCGCGCATTTATCCTTTGATGTGCCAAAAAACCGACTCTCGTCCGGTTCACAGCAAGCATGCACGTTCACATTCAAACAGTCGAACAGCCCGTTCACACGCTCGTGCTCGTGTTTGTGCTCGTTGAATGTCGTTTTGAACGCGAGCGTGTAAACGCGTGTATAGTTCGGACTTGCGCTTGTCTATTCTAGTCGCGCCCCGCTGATTTGCTCGCATGTATAATAATAATATTATAATAACAATAATAATATCTCAGGACATTCATACACAGCGCCATCTAGTTCCAAGATGTGCATGCAGATATGTATATATGTATATATGTATCATACATATAAAACTTCCTCTTGTATGATTCTATCTATAAAATGAAATCGGTTGCGTAGTTATTAAGATTTACGCATAGAGGGACAGACAGAAGAAAAACACTTTGTCTTATGTATATTATTGATGATTCAAACTACTAAATTACATTTATTACTACCCGACATTATGTATCATTTAATACGAATTTATACGCGACAACAGTCATATTTATAACTTTAAAGTGATTCTAAAGATATCGTTATTGCTATCCAAACGTCGTTAAACGTTATAATAACCCCACGACAGCTATTCAAAGAAAAATTCGATAAAGCTAATTGAATTAATTAGTCCGATTCGTCTTGTCAGAAGTAACTGCGGACACAAAACGGATCTCGGAAGCTCGTCTTAATTTCGCCCTTAACCATTCTCTACCCTTTTTGCCTTGAGCAAAATTCCCAGTAATACGAACAAAAACCATAGACAAACATAAAACTTATTCGCTAACCATCGCTCGCTGGCATAGACTACAGAGCGGAGTAATAGACAAAATAGAGCAATGTATTACGATGTTGTATAATCTGTAGTGATGTGGAAATTAGACTGGTAGCCTCAGGTCATTTCGGAGTGTCTGTATACTTTCTAACGACTAATTTGGCATTATTGCCGTTGTAGTTGGGGGAGGATTTATTTCATTTTTATATTTCACGGCTGTTTCAGTTCTATGACCCTTCTACAGTAATTAAAACTAGAGGAAAAAGTTTATTCTGGCACAGTTCACATACAATTTCGTAAGTATTATGCAATATATTCATTAATAAAATTTCTATTTATGGTAAAAACAATTAAACCAATAAAACCAATTAATCGAAAGCATCTCCCAATTTATTTAAACGTTAGAAACTATAATTTATTAGCATACAGCTAAGAAATTATAGAAAATTGTCGACATCAATTTTGTTTTTAATTCCTTTAAAATATTAAATTATTTAAATAAACTCCAATATTATATTGGTGTAATATTATTGATGCAAAATGTATTACAGTCGCCTAAGCACGGAAACAACGTCGCCATCTAGTGACGAGTAGGAGCACTATTAACATTGGATCTCTCTTGCTGCCCGCGACTTCGTCCGCGTGGACTTTCATATAAACTGAGTTTAAGCGTGATACAAAGTCAAATAGACAGTTACTTTCACATTTATAATATTAGTATGGATTTGTTAATCATGTCAACGCTATCTTGAAAGTCAACTATACTCTCAGTTTACTTATAATCTCATTCATGATGACACTATTTATTATATAATTTTATATTATACCAGTCGCGCCCCGCGGATTTACCTTCATATATAATGCAAGTATTAAACACATAAATTATTTTATCTAATAGAAGCCGCATGAATATCAGTTGCGTAGTTTTCAAGATTTAAGCTATCATAAGGTCAGACAGAAGAAAGGGTCTAAGTTTTATACTATGTAATGACCCAATATTTGTGTTTAAATACTAAAGGAAAAATAAAGCAGAAATTTAATATGGCAATACCTTATAATCAGCGTCAAAATTCTGTGTCTGATGTCAGGCCAGAAATAAAGGATTAATAAGGCATTAAATAAAAAACAAAACATTTGTTCAAAATACTTTATTCTCAACAACATTACGTATAAAACATTCTCACTGCGTCTATGTTAATTACAATGTACTAAAAACCTATTAAATCATAAAATTGGACTTTCAAATGTACACAAGTACTAACTATGCGTAAATACATTCTTTTATTTACACTTGGTAATTCGTTTTATTCAATTCCTAGACTTCATCTTAACTACGTCATCAGATTACACCGAATATGAATTGACGGACATTTTTCACATGTTTTTTGATATTTTTTTAATGTCATAGCATTTGTTTTTTTTTATCTGGAAAGGAGGCGATTTGCCGCATTTTACCGCAGTGTCATATACCGCAGTGTATTTTTGACTATGTATGTTATATTTTTAGAACCAAATCGCCTTCCGAGACATTGGTTAAAATTTTGCAACAAAACGTATGATTATCTTAAACAACGAAGCCAATATTACGACAATTCAATCGTTCGCGTTTTTATTAAAAAAAATATGATACAACAAAGTAAATAGTATACTTTTAACTAGAGAGTATTTATAAGATTTACATAATCCTAAAACAGCCAAACAAGATTAAGCTAAACTCTTGATATTCTTACACTAAGAAGCTCGATTTAGTGGCAAAATCAATTTAATATGCAAAGTAATGTCATTATTTTTGAAGGGCAACATATATTCTTATATTTGTGCGTATCTATGACTGACAAATGTCAAATCCGTGGTGTTATATTTTTTGGCGGTTTTTTGACGTTAATTTTTTTATTTATTTTTTTGTTTTCGACGAATTTAATAACTGCCAGAAGACTGTCACATTAATAAATTAAAAAAAACCTTTTTTTAATTTTACTTTTAGTTGCAAAGATTCCATGAGATAAAATCGTAGTATTTAAAATTTATTTAACAATTCTATTAAATAAACTATTATTAGTTAAATGAAACTAATTCGCTTATTAAAAAATAAATATGACAAACACCATCTTGCATTGACTAGGCTGCTTTATCATACCATGAGATAGAACTATCTATAAATTGAAACTATATCATTATAAATACAACCATTCTTAATCAACATTTGATTTAAGACTATCGATCGCATTACAAAAAAAATCTATATATTTGACATCCTTAACTATATTGATTTTAAATTGATTTATTACAACGGTTTTTTAGAAACGGAAAAGCTACACGATCTGAATTGCAAAGGACTGGTCTGTATGTCTGTATGCTTGTCTAAATGTATTGTCATAGTAGCCGGTTTAACATTTTTTTCTGTTAATATTAAAACATGATACTTATAAATATAGAATTACATCGACGTTTTGAAAACGTTCCATTTTTAATAAATAAATCACGGAAGCTCAAAGACGCAATTTAGATTTTTTCTTTTTTTGACAGTTCGCAATACTTCTGTCAAAATACTGGATATGATGCGTATCCCAAATTATGAAATGTTAATTTCTTCAATTTTTATTTTAATCCATTACTGAAAATGTCCAACTATATAAAAATAGTCTTAGTTATTAATCAGTACTTTATGTAATATTGAAAACTTTTTGCGTTACCAATTTTTATTTTTATTTTAGTGATGAACTGGTCAATTACAATAAAAAAAAAACTTTGTATATCATTAAACGAAGCATTATAATCAAAGAATAATAATAGCAGGTTCATTTTGAAAATCTAAAACGCAGTTCTATCATGAAGTTTAAGCTCAAAAGAGACTATATAAGAATTTATTGTGGTCGATGGTTGGCTGTGTTGCTGATTGCCACAGCCAAATATCGACCCTCAAACTTATTTTATCTACACACAACTAGACATTGGCGAAATTGTGGTAACACAGCACCGCCATTTAACCAAGAAGAGAAAATTATTGTTTTAAAAATCGATCGTGTAGCCCTAGATATTGTATACATTGTTAAAACTACATTGTATCAGTCAGATGTATAGGAACAGAATATTTTGGCACAGGCAATGCATTGGAAGCATAAAATTGAAAACGAATACAAATTTACTTGTAAAATATTAACAAATGACTATTTCCTTCGCAAACTATGACAAATTAGCGGTTTTTTTTGCAGATTTTTTCGCTTATAAAAGTGTATAAAGCTTATGTATCTAATCGTAGACTGTTCATAGAAATATGTACCAAACCAAGCTAACTAGACTAATGTCAAATGCGTCGTCACGACTATGTCGTTACGTCATGCTTAACGTCTTCAAATTCAGATTGTACGAATGATATTATATGCAATAGATATGTTATAAGCGAATAATGTTGAAGACGCGAAAACATCCTAATTAGGACGTCTTGCCTTTAGGCGATTGATTGCCGGTGCATTCGCGCGCAACTGTTAACACTATTTCTTTTTTTTCTTGTTGGTTTTATCATTAATCTCTTTTCTATCGCCGCTAATGTGTGGAACATTGCTTTTCCGTTGATTTGTACGTATATAACATATCGAATAAATATAATATTAATGGATTGTGCATTCGAGTTTAACAATTGACATTCGTCTAATTAGCTTGGTCAGACAGAAATGACTTCAAAGTACTTATAAAAACTTTCCTTTGTATAAGTAAGTTAAAATTATATAATATCATTACATAAAATGACTGTTAAAAACGATGATGGTAACATTTTTATTTATCTTTTAATTTTTAAAAACGTTATTAAAACATCATGGATGGACTTATGCAATATACAAAGCTCATAAAAAATATGCATTTAATGTAACAAGCCTCATAAAATCAGACATTCGAAGCGAGTATATGTAATTAAACTAAGATTTTCTGCAACTAAATATATATATTTACAATATACATCGTGTACTTTAATATAAAGAGGTAGTGTTAATGAAAGCTACTAACGAAAAACTAAACTAAAAATTATTTACAACGAAAGATACACAGTCGAGAATGAATGTACTACGATACATCTAAGTAGGTACATCGTGAGCAAAAAAATGTCTTTTCGATTGCACGGTGCCGGGAAAGCGCGCCAAATGTCAAAGCAACTGTCAAATTTACGCGCCAACTGTCAAAGGAGCGAGCAGTTTCGCGCCAAAGAGTAGAAGAAACGATATATCTGTATAAAATATGTTGTTTCAAACATAACTTACTTAGTTCCTAATTATCTCAGAGACAATCTTTGATCTTTATGAAATAACAGCTGTCATTCTATTACAATTAAATTGTATTTTTTTTTTACAAACTAATCTGCTTGGGCATTTTAAACAGACGTGCGAATAACGGAAAGCAGGATGACAGCTGTCATTTCAAAACGTCAGCGGCAACAGTTTGACAGCTGTCATGCAGAACGACATGAGAAATAAGATGGCGGCCGGGTGTTTCACGCTCGCGGTCAGCAATCGTCATGGGCTGTCGTCCGTCCGTTTGTCGCTCTTGCGCTTGATGAGTTTCTTCTTAATGTCTAGTAACATTTGTTCGAAGGACATGTCGTCGTTTCTTCTTGGCGGTAGTGCCGGTTGGCCGTGGAAAGCGCTTTCCGTGTATTTCGCTTCGAGGCCATCTGTAAACAATTATATAACATTAAATATAAATTTTACCAAAAAAATAATAAGTAATATTCTTTGAGCTCTTTTCTATAATTCTAAGTCAATCCCATGTACATATCTTAAGACCAAAATTAGTCATAAGATAAGAACAACATATTTTGAAACATCGGATAGATTTAAGATCATGTTAAGTCAGATTCGTAAACAACTTTTATTTAGTCTACTGCCTTCTTATGGCCTTAAGACCAAAATAAGTCATTAAGACCATGGCTAAAAATTGAATTATATTTCTTCTACAACCGTCTTTAGACCAAAATTAATCACATATAACACACAATATAACAAATTCTCACCAAGATCAGCATAGCTCTGTCTACAGAAGGCCCTACGTCCTCCAAAACCGACGTCATACTGAGGGAAGGTAGCCGCTGCCTCCACAGCTGTCCACGCGTCCCGAGGACGCTGGTATGTTACAAAACCGTACCGGGACCTGGAATACACATTGTTCTAGATTATTCAAGAATGTTCAGGAATGCGCTACGCTTTAGTGAGGACATGACTTTTGATCCTATTTCAGAAATTTTATCATTAGCATATAGAATTCATAGATTCTTTATTTACGGTTTAATTCACAACAAATACAATATGGACAAATGGTAATATTTTCAATAATAAAAAAAATATATCCCTTTGTAGATTCTTTACCTACTATGTAAAGAAGAATAATAAAAAAAGCTTGTACATATGGTAGAATTTAGAAGCCTCCTTTTTTGAAAGTTTTATTGAAAATAAATAATATTAGTGTAGACTTAAATAACTTATTTATTCGTTAAAAATGTTTTTGACGTTTTGTGTTAATAGCAAAACAGCTATTGGCAAGAAATTTTGAAAAAAATTAAATCTTACCCATCCTCTTTGTTATGAAGCCTGACTTCTGTCACGGGTCCAAATTTAGAGAACTGACTTCTCAGCGACGTCTTAGTTATGTCCTGTTCCAATCTTCCCACAAACACTATTCTTCTCTCTTCCACTGGAGTGTTGCTCTCTCTGAAAAACATTATTAACCACTCTTAATTTTGTGAGTAAATATTGTATTTTATTTATAATCGACATTTATTACACTATGTTACACATATTACAAAAAAACTTAATACAATTACACACAAAAACCTTGTAGCTAGAAGAATAGATTAATAAAGATGAAATTAAAAAAAACTGACATTAAAACACAAAAAAAAGTTTATAGTATACCATACCCAGATCAAAAGCTCTTTAATTGAGGATTTTTTTTTATTTTTTATAATAGACAGTAAAAATAAAAATGTGCATAAACTTACCTATCTTCAGAGCTGAACGATTTCCTATAATTTTTTCTTGTATCATTTCTCTTGAACGTGCTGGAAGATCGACGCGAATTCGTCGAAGATTCGCTTGAACTCGAACTTGACGAAGAGCTAAAAAAAACAATTTTATGTTAAAGTTTTTATGAAGATATAATATATTTTAAGACATTAAATCTCCAGTCAATATATCAAATATGTATGTCGATTTTTTTATATTCATTATGTTGAAATTTACGTGAAAAACATCGTAAAATAATCTACTCTGGTTTAAAATAGTATGCAGTTAAAAGTCGAAACCTATTTAAAAGCAGGTTTAAATTAGAACTTATATAAATTCATACACACAACTTACCAACATAAACCTGTAATTATACATATATTTTAAGTCTTTCGAATGTAACGACAGAATGCACTATGAATATTCTCTATTAAATCGAACTTTTAACCAACAAGTATTAAATAAGTGCCATGTTTTTGAATATCTTATTATTAGTCAACTAATTAATGTGGTATTTTTTTATAATATAAAAGACTAATCAAAGGTAAACCTCCACCTTATACAAAATAAATACCTTGAAGAAGTGGATGTGTCTGAACTTTGCGACACTGTTTGTTTTCTAATTGGCGGCGTTAGGGACTTAGCAATTTTCTTTTCAGCTAATTTCTGGGGACTGGGTCGTTTTCTTACTGGGCTTTTAGACTTAGTCTCAGCGTACCTAGATCTAGACCGTGATCTATTGGGTCTATAATCTCTTCTCACTGACGGCGATCGTCTAGATCTATAGGGAGACCTGGATCGCCGTTTTCTTCTGTACGGTGAGTCTGATCGCCTATAGCGACGGAATCTACCACGAGATCTCGATCGAGTGCGACTTCTTGATCTTTTCCGTCTGTGAGATCGAGAATGAGACCGCGATCGCCTGTATTTTAGTGATGATTCGTGTCTATCTTTGGATCGCGATCGAGTTTCCTTAGAAGGAGATTTGTCTCTTACTTCAGTTTTGTGCTTAACCGCATTTGATTCTTCGAGTTTAGTAACCACTTCATTCCTTACTGGACTTCCTTCACTTGACATCGACATATCGCTATCATTTCTCTTCCGCGGTGATATTGACTTTTCTTTGACTTCATCTTTACTAATCACTTCGACGGTCAAAGCACTGTATACCGTGGAAGCATCCGTTTGTATTGTAGCCGATTTTAATTCTGGCCTCCTTCTATTCTTCTCTAAGTGCAGAATTATTTTATCCTCCCCGTGATCTGCCTGATCATCGTATTTACGGATAATAGTCGGTTTTGTATATTTGAACTCTAGTTTATGAACCGGCGATACAGACTTCTGTTTTTGTTCAGAACCACTATGTACTGTTGGAGCTTTTTTCATGACGACATCTTGGATACTGGCAAATAACGAGTTACTTGATATCTTTGTGTCTACTTGTTTACCGACACTCTTCAAGGTCGCTGTGATATCTTTAAATCGTTCTTCATCAATTTTATTGTCCATTTTTTTGTCGTCAGAGCTCTTTTCGTCTTTCACACTATCAAATACGTTCTGTTTCAAAATTGTATCAGATTTTTTGATTTTAAAGTTGATTGTCGATTTATTTTCTTTGGGAGGAGAATGTACTTTAGTTGTCTTTATTTCTGGTATAATTTCAGTCTGTTTGAACATATTTTCGTCAGTATTAGTGCCAACGCTGACTAGTATGATTTCGTCGTAATCCTTAGATGGCTGTTGCACAATCTCTGTAGGAACAGGAATTGGTATAATTGGTTCGTTTGTCATTCCAACTATTTTCAACATTTCCGCATCACTGATCAATGGCTGAAGTTCCAAATTCTCCACCTTGGGAATTTTACTCATGACTATATCCTCGTCTCTTTTTCGCATAGCTTCAGCCTTCTGCTTCTTAGTGTTCATAAGGATCTTTCTCGAAGCTTCCCGAATAGGATCGAAAATCTTTTTAGGACCTTCGGGTGTTACGCAACTTTTTTTATTAGATTCTTCAATTAAAAGCTTATTAATAGCGTTGGATTTTGTAACTTTATCCAGGTTTAGAGAGCCAGGCATTTCGGGGAATATCGCCTCGGGACTGACTTGAGCTGAACTGTTATTAGAGCTCGCCCCGCGGCGCAATTTATATTCTTGCAAATTTAGTTTCTTTTTCTTCTGTGGTTGTTCTACTTCAATAACATTGAGAGGCTCAGGAGACAATTTAACTTCGGCATCATGGCTCCTTTTCTCAGATTTGACTTGAACATTCTTAGGCATTTGCATATCTTTTTTATCAGTAAATAAGTTAGCGTAGAAATCTTCCGGTTTCGCTTCCTCTTCCTTTACTTTAACAATCCCTGGTTCACTTTCATAGACATTTCTTTGTTCAACGCTTCTTTGCTCCGTTTTAATTTTCTTAGCATTTTCAATATTGTTCACTGATTTATCACTAACACTACTAGTCTTATGTTTGTCTATAATTTTCATTTTATGATTGTCCTTAGCATCACAGGTTTTAATTATAACTTCAGACTTATTTTTAATAGTTAACTTAATGCTACCGTTAGAATTTTGACTACTTGCAGTATCACTTGCTTTAGAAGCATTTTTCGCCATCACAGAACCGTTACTTTTATCAACACTATCGTTCGCAACAAAATGCACTGGGGATACTTTCTTACGATAAACGTTCGAATTCGTTTTCATTGTTTGTTTAGCACTTTTCTTTTTAGCGTCACTATCGTCGTCACTTATATGATTAACCGCGACTTTGTTTTTCTTAGCGTCATTACACTTTTCACTTTCTTCGTCACTACTCTGGTGATACACGATTTTCTTGTTTTTACAGGATCTGTGCCGTGAGCTCAGCACCCTGTTATTGCTTGATAGAACCTCGGGTTTTAACAAGCTGCGACTTGCTTTAATGTTCGGTAGACTATGCCGTTTTTTCGTCGAACAATAATCATGATCGGAGTGGACGGGACTTGGAGATCGTCTCACTGTCGTATTGATAGTCGACGGCATCTGTAATTTTTAAATAAAAAATAACAAGTTCCTTTAAACGGTATAAAGTAACTTGCTTTGTAAAAATACTTACCAGGATTTGCCTCATTTTATTTTTATTTAATTGGACTCCCGCGTCCTGAAGACGCATCCCATTTGTCAAACTCGTATAACCTTTGGCTTTTTGTTCGACTGACTTCTTTGCTTTGTTCAGTTTTTCGGTTGCTTCAAATTGTTCGAGGAGAGAATTCAAATTGTTTGCTTCCAGTACTGGTATTATAGTTTCGTTGCAGGACTCAACATCAACGAAGTCGTCTACTTCGGTTTTAGCATCAGACTCCTTTTTAAGAGGTTTTTCGATGCAAAAATCGAGGACAGTTGGCTTAGTAACCATAGATTTAGTTGGTATAGCTGGTTTTAATGGCGATTGTTCTATAGTCCTTATAATAGATTCCACAGGCTTTTCTATCTCCATATTTTGGGGATTTAAATCATCTTCTTCTTTAACAGTTTGTACAGTACTTTTGGGTGTTATTAGGAAACTGTTAACATCCTCATCAGTAAGAGTTCGTGGAACATCATCGCTCTTGGAACTATTATTCGACTTGTCTTTCTCATTCTCAAATGACAAGTCAGATAGATCAAGATTCAAGTCCTCAAAGCTCAGACAAGTTTTAGCATCTATGTCCAAACAAATATTATGCATCGGCGAATGAGGTACCGAGCACGATCTTTGTACACTTTTCAATTTGTTATATGGTATGTCTTCTAATAAATATCTCTTTAAGTCTTCTATATTTGGCAATACTTCAAGATCAGATTCATTTAAAGGTACCTCGGGCTCAAATTCTTCTGTTTCTATATCTTTTTCAGGTTCTATAACTTGTGGGACGATTTCTTTATCAACCTTAATTTCGTTCGAAGGATTAACAAAGAATTCGTCAACGTTCTGAACAACTTTTGCTATCCGAAAATCTGATTCTTCTGGTAATTTTGTGTCTGTTAATAAATCATCCACTATAGATGGTATTGTGGGTTCCTTGACATTTTTGATAAAATATTCATCTACGTCTTTGACAACAGGTTCATCTTTGACCTCCAGTATGTCTTTTTCTTTATTTTCTTTTATAAAGTATTCGTCGACATTTGAAACTACTGGAGTATCTAAATTGATTCCAAGGCTGTCTGGACATGAATCTTCAGAGTTTTGTTGATACCTATAATGATTATCATCAGATTTAGGATAGGTAGGTTTATCATTCATGTCTACGTATTCTCCATCATCTGCATCCTCATCATTAGTATTTTCATACTGTTCCTCTTGTTCTTCTTCATCGGAGGAACATTCTATGACTAAATCGGGGTCAACGGCGAATACTTGAATGATGTCATAGTCGGCGCCTTCGACTAGGGAGGTGTCCTCTGTGGAATCAGGCTCACCCTCCTGATCAGAATAGTCAACAACATTCTCTTCTATAGATATTTCCTGTACATCTATATTTTCATCTTCGTCTATACTTGAATCTTGACTTTGTGTTATATTAACCTGAAATTTTATTGACTTATTAATTTTATTCAGTAAACTATCTAGATATATAAAGTAATTTTACAAAAATAAGCAAACTGCATATATTGATAATGTATTCTAGAAGCCCTATATACATTCGTAAATACTTTTGCAGATCAAAAAGTAGCAAATATCAATATTTTATAAATGTCATTTATTTTTCAATCCAAGAGTAATCTTAGATAAGTAAAAATTATTCTGTTTAAGACCTCTGCATATTGAGCCATTTAAATTAAACCTTATTAACAAAAATAATACTAAATTATTATACCCTTTGATTCTGACTCCATAGGTTGCTTTGATGAGGTTCCCAGTACTGTGTCTCATTATTTTCTTCTTCATACTGATTTGCGGCCTGTTCCTGAACATATTCCGGGCTATTCTGATTGCAACTACCCTCCGACGACAAGGACTCACTCATGGAACGCATAATTTTATGACCAATAGTCCGATAACGAGCTTGATGATACATATTCAAAATATGTGACTCCATAACTGTAACAGAAATTATATATTATTATAATTATTCAAGTAACTGAATCCTTTTGAAATAGAGTAATTTACAAATGCATTTTTTTAACTTCTCCAAACATTTAACAGAAACAATCATGAATAAAAATACTAAATCTCAAGACACTGCGCAAAAATTCATAAAACGAGGCAAAGTTAAGATGCAAAAAGTAAGAATAATATATTACAAAACTGGTCCTTAACAAATTTTGTAATCAAACAAAGAAAAAAATATGACAATAGGCTTCTACAACTTCAAAATCAGCTGACAAGCTGTCAAAAAAATTGTAAAGTACAAAAAAATATATGAAAAAATAAACAAAAGGGAAAAAATATATGTAACATAAAACATTTAAAAAGTGAGCAACTGAGTTACATTACAGTGAGGTGGAAGAAAGGTAAAATCATAACACCTTTTTGTTTTAGCTTTTATTTAAAATTTACACAAATAAGGACTGATATGAATTAAATCCATGTAATAGATAACAAGGCCATTTTCTGAACTTTTTTGCTGTGTGGTTTAGTCACAAACTTGTGTGCCTGGTGTCAACAAACATTTTGTCCTTACATTTGTATCCTCTCGGGCAACATACACCATATGCAAAAGATTTATAAAGTGCCTCTACGGCATCATCCACACGGAAACTAAATTATTTTCACAACTCAGTTCATTAGATCTATTTTTACCCCCTTAGATGGTACTATAAACTTCATCTCAATATTGTAAATAAATATTTATGGCACTATATAATTGTTATTAAAAGAGATATTACTCCATTCAACAGCAAAATTTACTATCTTTTAATAATTTTAAGCATCTTTAGACGTCATATAATTATTGGACCTACCTAAAAAATAGGCTTGTTTTCTCTGAAAAAATTAAAGTCTATATATCGATACCTCCCACATAAGTTGTTGTATCTCTAGAACTGACACTTTACAGGAGAGTGTAATAAAAATTAAAATTGGCCTCAAAACTGTAATTGACATTTTTAAAATGGTTGAAAAAAAATGATTTTGTATTTTTTGCACTGTGAATAAGTAAATTATAATAAATAAAGCTCATTTTTAGTTAAAATGCTAAATGGCATTTTTGAATAATGACTCATGCTGTTATGTCCTATATGGTAGCTGATTTAATATTATATTCACATTTTTCATTATGACTATTAAACTTCAAGCAAATATCCTTTCAGTTAGTTCCAAAATTGAACACTTCACTATATACACAACAATTTCATACCTCACTTTACTTTAAACAAAGTATTTATATATTTTTCTGTGTCTACATAAAATTTCAAACAAATGTTAATATTAAACGGCTACTTTTGATTGTATTTTCAACTATAATCACTCCAAGCAATCTAAATTAGATTAAACACCTAAAATAATGATAAATACTAAGCTTGAAAGCATTGTTTTTAAGTATAAAAACTTCATAAGACAGATATTTTGAGAAGTACACATGTTTTTAATGTCATCACATAACACATGTTACACTGAAGATGATAAATTCACATACAGTTATAGAGATATTGATTTTAAACTTTATTGGCTTAAGTATTTTATGTCATCCAAATTGTTTCCTTATCAGCCGACAGTTTCATCACGATAGTGTCAGAACTCCATAGTAGAAGTTATATTTAACTGTCAAATGTGGATACAAACTTAATCATGTGATCACAATACGTTTGAGACCTATAGTCGTGACCGCGGGGTCTAAAACCTTTTTATTACCGGCATTCGACACAGATAACGGTGATTTGAGACCATTGCAAAAAATGCAGCAAAAAATTCGCACTACCGAAAGGTTAGGTTCAAAACGTACCGTTTAAAACTTATCTTCGCGCGAGAATTACAGTTCATTAGATAATACGACGATTAAAGGATTAACGAATGTTAGAAAACGTAAATTAGAAACATTATGTAAAGAAAAATAAACAATGATATCGTGACACAAAATGCGCGCACTCCTAACCTTGATAACGAAAATGGTTGATATACGTTTCTAGTTCAAGGTCTCATGAAAATTCTGAAAAGTCACATGAAGGCGTTACACAAACAAAATTGTAATATCATTGCAACCCGACCAGAAATCTATTTTAAGAAAACAACAGACGAAAAAAGCACTAACCTTAACAACCTCAAGTGACGGCTTTATCCATGTAATATTTTTATTAGTAATTTGCCGTTGTACGCACATAAAACACAGACAGTAGCACACTTTAGTATCTTATAAGCACTTTTAATCACAGCACTAACCACTAATTCTTTATTTTTCTTAAAAAATTAACACTTTTCACGAAACATCACATGCTACAAACTTCACGCACGACAGCAAATTCCAATTTCCAATGTTGCCACTTTATGATTTGAAATTTCCAAGTCAGCGACGGCATGGTTCTATCAGTCTAAATGAATTTAAAAAATTCGGAACTTTGGAATAGATTCTCTTGTTGGCAATAATAACGCCGTTTAAAGTTTTGTAAACAAAATTCAAAAACATACTTTTATATTTACAAATTTAAACATTTTGACACAAAATTAGAAATTGACACTGACAGTAAGGGTTATTTTATATGGCAAGAAATTTGACATGTGGAAGAATTTGCATGTGCATTTTTCATAGCATCTTTAACTTTCAGGAATTTCACTAATTAATAAATTCAGTCAGCCTGTATTGATAACTTTAATGAGGTTTAATAGTTACAAAAACATTCATATAGGGATTTAGATACTTAACGCCTACCTAATTTTTTTCTTTTTCATGTCCTGCAATGTAATAAGAGTAATATCAATTGAAGACTGCATAAGCTACTTTTTCATATAATCATTTGATAATATTAATTCGCTTTACAGTTCTATTTGATATTATATTGGGTTATATTCATTAATGATAATATAACTTTTATCCTTTATAAGTTGACATACGCGCTTAAAACTAATAAAATATTACCCGAAAAAAAGAAAATAGTTCGAAAATAATTATATACAAATTGTAACAGTAGATTAATTTTTGTTATCAAACAGAATTTTAATTTTTAATACTTACACCAGAAAGGTTTGCTTAAAAAATCGGTACAGGCGCAACAAATTTAAAGTTTTGAATTATATTCACACACACACACACACACACCGCATTCACATTCACAATAAAACTTCACCGCTGTTTTTTTAATTTATTAAACATTAAACTTTCGTAAGTAACTTAGCATCCACCCTTCCCAAAGTTAGACTTAAGACTAACCACTAAACGTACCCTTCAGGTCTATTTAAATCTTTTATTCTAACTGTAATAATAAGTCTATTGGTCGCTTTAAAACAATACGTTACTTATCTGTGCTTTCAAAGAATCGCAGATGTACGGCGGCTTTGCAAAAGATTATTTTATCTTTGTTAATTACTAACCTTAGTCTAAACAGGTGATTCATATTTTTTTATTGTTTTAACATTTTTTTACAGATGGCAACTTAATTTGAATAAAACATAATATTTACTATGCCATGCAATCTGGCTTTGCTATTTTTGATTAGGGAATTTGTTGAATTGTTGTTAGTTTTAGGAAATAAGATTACGTTTATTGGTTTCTTATTATTATTTTTCTTTGTTTTAGCCCGAATATCATATTTCGACTATCCTTCGTATACCCATCGTTTTATGCATAATATTACTAAATAAAGGTACCCATTGTTAATATTACGTTCCTTAAATAAAGATTTAGGCCCAAGCCAAGGCATTAGTAAATCTTCTAGGATATACTTTAACATACATATTTATTATACTAGTACGTCCCGTGGTTGTACACAGTTCACTTTCCTGTAGCCTAATTAAAAGTATTATGTGTCAATCAAAATTTTGATGAATGATGAATTGAGCCTAATCCATTGTTAAAGATTTAAAGAAAGTTACATATACACAAACTTTCGTTTAGTATAATATTAGTATTCAAAAACGCGCACTATTTTATATTAACCATTTGCTATTTTTAGATCTAACTCAGGGTAACACTACTGTTAACACTAACAATAACAGAGTGTAGAGGTAAGTATGAACTTTAGAAAAAAGGTTTAATTAGAAATCAATTATTATTTTGTCATTCACATCATGATTAAAGCATACATCTTGTTTTATTAAAAAGGTTGTTCTTAAGTTAAAATGAATGCTAATGGACAGATTTAAAAAAGACAAATTTATTTATTATTCATTATTAATTTCATTTACGACAGTTATATATGTATAAACTTGCAACCCCAATTTCTAATATTTCAACCCTTTTTATATAAAGTAGGATATTAAATAATAAATATAATTTTTCTAGGCTTAGGTTTAGACTTAATTTTGAGCCACATAATTTATTTATTCCGTAAGATATAAGATAACATGAAAGCTATAAATATATTTGTTGAATAACATTTTAAGAAGCCAAGATTTATGATACGCCGCAATTCGAAGGCATTAAACCTTCTTCGAAATTCACTAATTACATTGTGTCGCGTAGGTCCTTGTACTTATTTACCTGCATTTACTTTATTATTATTATTGTTTTTGTATGTTTATCTCCCTAATCCCCATTTCCTGTTATCGGCGAAAACCATAAACTATAGAAAAGAATAGACCATAAAAATGTTGTCGAAGAAAAGATACACTCTATAAAGAACTAGCCGCGCAACGCGGCTTGTCCCATATTTATGCCTGTATTATACACATAAAACCTTCATGCTTAAGAAATATCTTCGTACTTAAAGAATAAATCTATAATAAAAGAAGAATTATCGAAATCGGTTCAGTCGCTTTCGAGATACCTACGACTTAGCAACACAGCTAAGCTACGACAGCTACAGTACAGTAAGCTACTACACTAGCTAAGCTCCGCGGTTTTACCCGCAATTATGTATGTATTATACACTAGCTGTGCCCACGACTTCGCCCGCGTAGAAAAGTGACTTTGGGCAGCATTTTTGAAAATGCCTAAGTCTAACCCGTGCCAACAGTTCAGCAAGTTCAACGTGATTTTTTAAATTGCCATAACTTTTTTATTTATTAACCGATTGACATGAATTAAACACTTAATGTTAAGTGAAGCTTAGCACAATATATCATTGAAAACCCCATCTTGATAGGATAAGCCGTTTCTGAGATTAGCGTGCACAAGCAAACAGAAAAATTCCAAAAATCATTGTTTTGGGTTCTATTGCGTTAATAAAGGTCTCCTGTAATATTTTTTCTCATGTATCTTCCATGTACAGACAGCGACTCGTTACGTTTTTATAAAAACCTTAATCTTGAATCACTCTTCTATCTGATAAAATACGTATGAAAATCGGTTGCGTAATTTACAAAATTTAAGCAATTACGACACTACTGTTTGTTGCTCTTTTAAATCAATACAACAAAATGGATTCGACTGAAGTCTAGCAGGTAATTTAGACCCCTATTTTTATAGAAGGGAAATCCTTATATAGAATTCCCGTTGGCCTTGAGATCTAAGTTTCAACTCATAAATTTACCTGCTAAATAATCTTTATTCTTTTCCATCCTTGGCAAAAAAGAGGTAGCATTGTTTCCAATTACTGGTTTAAGTATTGAATATTATTATTATTAGGTATAGTAATCGTCAATTTCCTTTAGCGGTGAACGAAACCTGCGC
>DWAJ01001484.1:0-21994 GCA_018238005.1 Eurema mandarina | reverse complement strand
GCCAATCATCAACGGGACGGAACTTGTCGAGCCGCACCTCATTTCCTGTGTCTTCTTGGCATTGATTTTTAGTCCCACCTTTGCAGCCTCCATGCGTAGGTCGTCCAGTTTATCCTGCATATCTGCACGAGTGTGACTTAAGAGGCATATATCATCGGCATAATCTAAATCCTCGAGGATGCTCCCTAAGCCCCACTCAATGCCGCGGCGCTTTTTTGCAGTTGTGTTATTTAGAATGCCGTCAAGGACGATTAGGAAGAGCAACGGTGAGAGCAGGCATCCCTGTCTTACTCCGGCTTGTACCACAATATCCTCTGAGATGAGCCCATTGTATGTCACTCTACAAGAATAATTCTTGTATAGGGCTTTGGTGAGATTAATTAGCTTCTCAGGGACACCGATCTCGTGTAAGCGAGCCCAGATGCTGTCCCAATTTAACCGTATCAAAGGCTTTTTCGAAATCTACAAAATATAATATATCAATAGGAAAGTACATGGCTATTATTGTAGTTCCAAGATTATTTTATTGCTTTCTTGTTGTAGACCGATCTTTTTGTTTTGTTTCCACTAGTTAGGAGTACGCCATCGCCTAAGATTATAAGATAAAACTAAGTTAATTATTTATTAATAATACTTATTCCTATCTATTGCGTTATCAAACTCTAAAAAAGTATGTAAAGGTACACAATTTAAAACGCATGAAAGATCACGCTCAGTCGGTGTTGCTATGTATTAAATGTATGTATTTACAAAATAAAAGTTTTTATATGTAATTTATCCGTTATCTAGTTGCCAAACTCAAGCTCTGCTTAGCGTGGGACTTGATGGCACTGTGTAAAATAAGTGTCCTGAATTTTTTATTTTTTATATTTCTTATTCACACAAAACCTAGCCGCCAACAGCATCGCTATATAATTAGGCAAAGTGCGTCGCGCACGCAGTCGACTGACCGTACAGGTACTTAAATAATGCCGAAATTCGGCCTGGTTATTCACCCCGAACCAGTTTACTGATTATCAATTCTCGTGATTGATCTCGAAGCTTTTTATAAAATTCCGCGCCAATGGGAACCCGATGCAAATTAATGCAGCTTACGAGACGATAATTTGACAACAAAAAGTTGCTTATAAGTTGTGAAGGCGAATTCGGAGCGCGCTGTTGTTACGCGTAGGAAGATTCGTTAGAAAGATCGTACCAACGGTAGTGGAGTCAGTATTAGGTATTATAACTTATAACTAACTAGCTGTAACTATTCTACCTTACACCTGTCTTGATTGTCCGTCTTAGATCTATTGTCGTACTACAAGAAATATTTAAAAAAGAGTTACGCACCTAACAAGACATTTGAAAATAATGTTTATATTTTAATAATCTTTCTAATTATGGCAGAGTGAAACTGGGTAAATGTGGTCATTTACTATTAAGCGAATTCCTTGCTAAGTGGTCCGCCATACCATAAAAAAACCTACATTGATATTTACAAAATGAGAAGGAGTAGACTAAGAGATTTACAACTGATATAGATTTAACATCTGTAGTTACGTTGACAGAACTTTTCTCTTAGAAGACGTGGTCTGGACTTCGAGACACTTCTTCTTCTTGGTTAAATGGCGGTGCTGCGTTATCACAATTTCGCCAATGTCTAGTTGAGTATAGATAAAACAAGTTTAAGGGTCGGTGTTTGGTTGTGGCAATCAGCAACACGTGCTTTTAATACCACAGACAAACATCGACCCCCTTCGAGAAACTTCGTTGGCGAAAAATATCAAATGCCCTTTTCGAATTATTCGCGAGTAGCTTCTTCTAGAATTCGACGTCTACATTCAACAGTTACAACATACAAACTCCACAGCTGTAAACGAATGAGCAAAACAAATAAATAATTAAATAAATAAGATCTTATAAATAAAATGAATCATATAATGATGTTTACGTTATAGTTGGTTGCGGTTACAAATTTCTTATACGATTTCTAGAGAGCTATTGTATTCTATCCGGCATAAATTTTATACCGGCTTTTCTTTTGCGTTTTTATTTTTTAATAAGTAGATATATAATTTGCCTATACCTTTTCTAAAACTAAATGACTACAACCGTTTTCGAGTTGTTATTAAATAGAAGAATTGAGTTTATTTTATCTTTGCATATTTTTCTAAATCCATGCTTAATTTTGATACATCTTTATTTTTAATTGACTACTTTCATGTGATAAAATTTGTTTGAAAACTAGATTTACGACACTTTGTCTTATTATTTACTAGCCGTGCCCCGGGGTTTTACCCGTATTTATGCATGTAATATATACACATAAACCTTCCTTAATAATCACTCTATCTATTAAAAAACCGCATCAAAATCCGTTGCGTAGTTTTAAAGATCTAAGCATACATAGGGACAGACAGACGGCGGATAGCGACTTTGTTTTATACTATGTATTGATATAAAAAATAGTATATCAAAAAATGTATGTGTATCACAATGACACACTAGTATATTATTATTATAGTTTAAACTTTTCTCTAGACAGCCTCATACAGAAAGATTTACGCAACGCCTTATCTGACACGTTAAATTAACCGTTCCTTATCAGTAGTTGAACCTGCGTTTACTTAAAAGCTATGACATTTTTTTACTGACGTACAATGTTCGCGCGTCAGATTTACGTCAATAAATAGCTATGTACTAGGTATGCGTATTATGAACTATTTTATACGAAGGTTATGACAGTAAAAATAAATATATCAAAAATTGAATATAAGGTTTTATTGTTAAATACTTTAGTAGTATTATTAGGTAGGTTCATCGTTGAATCCTTACTTATATTATAAATGTTTGTTGTGCTTTCACTCAAAAAATACTAGACCGATCATCATGAATTTTTTTACTTGACTTGCAGTTGGATTTTGTAGGCTGTTAGCAGGACCGAAGAACAGTGGGTTTTTATGGCAATTTAAATAAAAATTAAATAAGGAAATATTTCATCAAATTAAAATCTGAAGAATTGCCAGTGTAAAATTTTACACTGGCAATTCTTCAGTTTTTGCAGATTTTAATGCGGGCCACCCACGGCAGAACTGGTATTAAAAATTGCATTCTAAGTACTTTCGAAAATTTAGATAACATTCATCTTAGACTGCTTTAAGATAAAATGTTTTATACCACTAAGTTCTATTATAATAAAAAAAATATAAAATTTTCATAGAACTCCCAGAGTTTCTTTCGCTTTTTAGGCACTAACTTAAACAACTTAAAAATTACTGCGGATATTTTAATGCAATTTTTACACCATGCTAAACTTTCAAGAAATTGCAAACAAATTTATAAGAAAAAAGGAATAGACTGGATTGATAAAAACTGCCTTATCTCGTACTACAATAAAAAACATAATTTTTATATGTATATACTTTTTACGAAAATTACAATTAACCCTCAACGTATGAATTTTTAAAGAAAAAATGCAAGCGAAACCTCGAGTAAAAGCTAGTCACAAAACACTAAGTAACTTTGATTTATTTCTCCGACTTTAAAAATAATTACGTCGTAATTAATGCAAAGCGATTTTCCCAATATGACTGATGTCCGAAATACCTGTTTGGTCTCCTTCCCTCCCATGGCGAGGAGCGGCGAGGGGAAGGGAGGTAGGGAGAGGGGAGTCGTGGGGTCTTTGAATCCTGAATAAGTACAGGTGAAACGCATTCAAGTATGTCGAGCGGGGTGAATGCGCACTGCGGGTATTTATTTTATTTGCGTAAATTCGTCTGCAGTTGTGGGGTGATCGCTTTTTTATCCAAATTTCTGTCTTTATGATTAAATGCTGGTGTATTGATTTAATTTTAAATATTTGTATCATATAAAATAATAAATAATAATGTTACACGGTTGCAACTAGCGTTCAGCAATTTATAATTATTATTGAATGAACATATATTTTTATCGTATTACAAAACCACCGTATTTAATATTAACAACAACAATAATAAGATAAACAATTTTTTTTACAAACGTATCAAAAACTTTAATTATAACATAATCGTTAAATCCAATAATAATTCACTAAATTAATTAAACTTGACATCTCGGCCCGCAGTGCGAATTCACCCCCGATGTTATCTGCAGTCGGGCCAATTATTTGTATTGCCGCGGTTGCCATGGCAACCGTTGTCAAACCGACCTATCAGCTTTCGGACCCTCATTACAGGGCGAAGTGTCATTTGACATCTTAAGTTTTTTTGATTAAGTTAACCGTGCTATTGTTCTTTCGGATATGTGTTAGCGCCTTATATAGCTCGCCACTTAAAGATAATTTAAAGTAATCGTTCTCTGTTATTGGTATGACATAACTTTCGTTTGTTTTTTTCAAGCAACTCAAAGGGATGTTATATTTTTGACAAAACACAAAAATCTATACAAACGTCAAGCACCTATAAAAAATAACAAAGCACTAGGTATTATTAAAAAAAAGAGATTTTCCTTTATTTTTCGTTTTTCCATTTAACTTCTGTAGGTAATTATTTTCTATGAGTAGGTAATTATTAAGTTGTTTCAAAGCAAATGTAATATAACTCTTCCCTTAGTGTAACTAGAATAAAAAAATAATCTAAATTAAAAATGTTACCATATGGCAAAACGCAACATTTTAGGCAAATAAAATGGCATTTTATTATCCCCAAACTATAACTAAGTGTTAAATTCGTCAGCTTACATACAATACAATTAACAAACTGAGAGTAAATTTAAAACAATCTTAGATGTACTCAATACTCAATCTACTCTTCCCACTTCCTCATCCAAAGGCGGTCAACGCATCCGTGACAAACCCCATAACGTATGCTCATTGTCCTGTAAAAAGCCAGACGTATAAAAAGCACGACAAATATACGTTAATCAATAGAACGGATAACCTTTTCAAATTTCTGGTTGGATAATTACAATAATCCAAATAGCGTATGCATTTACAATCGATTACCATATTTATTAATACCATACGTAGCCGGCGCTTTTTTCATCTATTCAATAATAGATAGGCCTTCGATACACTGCAATATCGGTATCATGTCTCTAAAGCCGCGTTCACACTCGCTATTCACTTTAAAAACATTGTTTCACTGTTATGAAAAAGGAATAAAAAAAATCTAAAATCAAGTATGTCTCTTTATTTTTCATTTTCATATCGGAACATTTACACAAACATATACAAAACTAAACAGTTTTGACTATTTCGTCACTAATATTCGTTAGTCTATTATTTTAAAGACATAACATTAATATAAGTAGCTTTGTTGTCAGATTTCTTTCAATTGGTATGGAAATATGAATAATTGATATGATATTATAATCTTCTGCGTGTCTTTCGGTCTTAATAATAGTACTTAATGCGTATATATCCATAACGTCAGATCTTACATATTCATATTTTTAAGTAAAAATTATAATAATTTACATCAATCACATTGACATTAAGATTATTCTTAAAGCAATTGGTTACACTGACTTAAAATCTATTAAAAATTAATGTATCCACACGAATTACTCGTTCCGAACATTAACTTAAATTACCAAAATATTTAATGATTTTCTTAAATCTGACAGCCACGAAACGGTTCTCAAACTCGAAAGATAAAATCTTTGCATTCCAGTTGTGTCAGAAATGTAATTCTTTCATATGTCAGCAATGCGTACGTTTGTAAGAGTGTATAATTTGTAAGTCTTTTATGCAAAAACTACTCAGTAGATTAAGCTGAAATTTGGCAGATAGGTAGACTAAATCCTGGCCTATAATTAAGGCAATTTTTATCCCGGTATTGCTTCGACTATAGGAACTACACGGGTAAAATTGCGAGGCACGCCTTGTCTCGTAATCCGATGCAGTTTGGTTTATTGCGGTGACACGATAATTGTGGTCAAACAACTTGAGTGAATGTTCGATATTCGATATCAATTTATCCAATGTTACTCGACAGACTTATAAAAAATGTCCTTTCACAAAATTCCATAGCTTTCCCCAGCACGGATTACGTATATGTCAAGGTTTAAGAATGTAAATTTTTAATCTTTTCATATATTATAATCTATATCTGTTAATATTATAGATGTGTCATAATTTCTTCCTCTTATTAGTTATCTTACCTAGTAATTCGTTCACACATAAATATGCTAAACTTTTTAAAGTACAAAACTGTCGCAGCTCATGAATCACTCGATGAATCAGATTCAAAATCCTGACCTATAAAGAAATTAAACTCCCTTATGAACAAGCCTTAACGCGATATCATTTCCTAGATACAGCAGACAGTCTGATAAACTACCGTCTACCGTACATTACATCAGACATACTCCGATCGCCCGTATAATTCGCTCGGCAATGCACTCTAGCTCACATCGTAGAGGAAACACAAAAATTCACACTAGAACGATTTCAAATTCAAACGTATATAGAAAAAGCTATCACGCGATTGGCTCTGTTCTTAATCAGAACCATAATCAACACTTTTTTACCCATTTATTGGTTGAGGTAAAAAGCTGAATCGAAAATCAATTGTTCAATGTACGGTATGGTTAATATTATTAGGACTGTGTTGCATGCTCGTTTTTGTTTTAAGTGGAAATGTTTGGCTTTTAGATTGATTTACTTGCGGAAGAAAACATGTACATATAGCCATATAAGATCAGTTATGTATGGCTAATGTATAATGAAACATCGAAACTTGCACTCCATAATTTTTTGTCCTAGATATGTACGAACAAATTCTACTCATAATCTAAACTAACATCTTACAGTTCAACCCCCGTTGTTTTTTTCCCCTGCCAGAACTGGAATAAAAAGTATCCGAGGTAGATATACTAAGCTTCAGCCGAATTAATTCAGTAATTTTAGCGTGATAGATCAACAAACTTATTTACATACATCGAGAAAAACTTTCGCCCTAATAATATTTAGTTGGATAGAATAATTTATAACGCTTAATAATTATAAAACTTTACCATATTAATGTATTATTACAAGGTTGTGTTAAATTTCACATTATTCTCTATTTTCGTATTTATGATGTCTAAAATAATAATTTAATTACTTAGGGTGAAATTCCGATAGATTATAATAGGTTCATTGAACTTCTCGTTCAAAATAGGCCTGCAACACATTGAAGCTACCACTATACTACTGGTTTGCTCCCTCGAGCTTTCTAGATTTACGAATGTCTATGAGAAAAACTCTTATTAACTTATAAGTCCACTCGCCACATATGTAAATACATATTTATTTTTTGGTTCCGTATTGAAACAAGTACCTTCATAATTCGCAAATAAAAATGATTAAGTCGTAACGCGTGTGGTCCTTATTTATTTAAGCAGCTGGTGTCAAAAACAACATCTCATTTGTTTTAAAATTAAGGTTACACGAAGGTTTGTTTGGTTGTGAAATGTTGCCAGTATTAAGTTTAAATATTTCTTTATTAATATGTGGAGAAATTGTTCTGTATAAAGATGCGTTATTTATGTTACGGTATAATAGGCCATGTAAACACGAAAAAAAATCGAAAAAATGAGATAAAGATTTTTAGATAAAGAATAAACGTATAAATAAATGTGTCATAATATAATAAAAAAATCATATAATGATTTGTACAAAAAATATTTTTACTTACTAAGTATATGATATAGTAATAATTATATAATTTACAAATAAATATATACACTAAGATTCTTTTACGTACTAAGCACAAATAATATTATTAACGCAGTAATAATAACTTAAAACTTTTTTGATTGATTTTTTAATGGTACCCTTGGAGTCAATGCCATAGAAAACCTTTGATAATTAATGGTTTAAAAATACCACTTTAGAACAATTGTTTCAGCAAGTACTATGATCGACAATCTGGCGAAAGACAAGGCATATTAAGAGGCTAGATTTACATTGAAACTTTTAAACAACTCTTAATTCCCGCCAATTTCATCAGCAATGCTACTTTGGTGTTGCCAACGGCCAATCAAACCCGAACCGATATTTTCACTGGCAACACTTAATTGACAAATTATACAAGCAATAACCTCGTTATAAGAAGCCATTAATTTGTAAAAAGTGATACAATTTCGTATGAAGTTTTCGGTAAAAACGCAGCTACGGCAAAAAGTCGCTGCGCACTCATTAGGCTAATATAAACGGAACGCCGCCCGAATAACGAAGGCTTTCCTGGAACGGCCACAGAGTACGTACTGTCTGGATTGTAGAGCCACAATGTCAAAATATTTTTATAAAGAAAATCTCTTTATAGTTAGAGGTATTAATGGAATGGAAACTCCAGATTGTTATTTAATGCGGTGTCGTGAAATTGGCCGTTTAACTATTAAGCTATTGCTTCTAGATATATTATATAGTCTATTCTACTAATATGATGAAGAGCTAGTCTATAATAGCTTTTCATAAGTATTCGAAATTTAAAATTTAAAATTTAAAAAAAACAGTTCAAAAAGGATTAAAATATATATATAAAATATGTAAGCGATAAATTGAGTTCGTGTTACTATACTAAATCTTTAAAAAAACTAAAAAAATTTTAGCAAAGAAAGCCGATTCAATTTGAAACCTGCATCTGTTGTATTTACTCTGTGGCCCTCGGAAGGATTCGATTCGAAATTTATAACCCGACAAAATCAAATTAACCTCATAAAGTATAGTAGCACTACGCCAAGACAAACCCCGTAACTCTGCCGTACAAATTGACATGTTTACACTACTAAATCAAGTTGGACGTTGCGAACGCAGCCCAATTTTTACCGTGAGAGCGATCTAATTTATATGCGTTATAGCTGAGGACCGATATTGGTATTCGGTACGACGATTCAATAAACGGTCTTCATTTTGTTTTGGGATATTATTAATATTTCGTTGTTGGGTATCTATGATAGATAGTACTACGACTTCTGCGACGGCTTTAACCATTTTAGAATGTTTAAAAGAATTCTTGTTGATAATATATTTAATGCTATTTAATACATGGTTCGTTTAATTTAACAAAAATGGGCTAAATGATAATTAAAAAGACGTGTTTCTTTGTTTTAGTTTCGTAAGTCTGAAGTAATTGTAAATATAGTATTATCTTTCTGTAATATAATCGATTTAACAACTAAAAAATGCTATATTTACTTCATTGTAAATCATTACAACCTAAAATATTATTAATTTTCACTCTACGGAACCACACAAAAAGCCAAACACGCTTGACAGTATTTTAACGATCGGGCCGCAGTGATCCAATTAATAATAATAATGCGGTGCAAAAACAAAGTTGGCAAGTGCGATTTTGTTCGAAAATCAGCGCAAATACCTGCGCGGGCGCGGGGTCGATGACCCGGGAACGGGTTTCGTATTTGGGGAAAGAGCCCTAAAAGGGCGCGTAATTTTGCTCAGAATTCTCTTGCGTGTGTGAGTGAGTCTGTGTTTCTGTGGTGTGTGTGTGTGTATGTGTGTGTGTGTGTGTGTGTAGATGGTTACTTATAGTTGTGTGACGTGATTTTAATACGTAAGAATGGTTTGAACTGCCAAAAAGAATGTCAGGTAAATTCTATGCCATTTTAATTAAAACCTGTTATTTGTTTTACATTTTTGAATACCTTTTAGTATAGTACCTTTGAAGTGTAAATATTTCGTTTATACACAATGAAACAAACGTGTAGAAAAAAATAAATCTTTATAAATACATATTGAAAGATAATTTGCATAGCAAATTACCTATCTTTATAGGTTAAATAATTTTCTAAATCAGCTCAATAGTTCCTACATACTACAAAACTCTACAGAGACTTACATTCTCCAAAACTCATATACAAAACTTTACGTATAGCCCGCCCCCTTCTCCGAGGAGGACGCGGTATCCGTAACAGAAAATTAAAAAAAAAACAAAGAACAGGTCACTTTCAGTCATGTTCTAACTCAGTCATTCACTCACTCACTTTCTAAGCTATCAAAATCTAGATGGCACAGACGGTGTACTGGGAATGCAATCGGCCGCGGGCTACAGAGAAATTCGACATTATTTCGGCGCGGTATCTGATTGGGGCCCGTTTGATCTGGAGCGGTTTTTTAGGCCTTACGCGGAGGTCCGCTTACTAAGAGTTAAAGATATGGAAGAGATACATACTAGCGATTGACCCGGAGTCACACGATCAGTAATGTTTTATATAGTAACGTCATAAAGACGATTATAACTTTACGTTATTGTTAAGTTGCATCTATATACAACTTAATAAATACTATGTAATATATTATAATGGCAAGATATAAATCTAAAAAACTTAAAATAACATTACTTATAAGAAGTAATTAGTAAAACAAATTAAACTTCAACGAAAAAATAAAAAATAGGTATGTTTATGATCTTGTCTGTTATAATTGTATCATAGATATTAAAAATAATAAATTATTATTCTTGATTATCTGTCGAGCTGTCATCCAGTATTTATTAAGCGTTGTCGTCCTGTCAAGTTATTCGGCTAATTTCAACAATTTTCGTGAAGCCAATGTTGTTTTAAAGTAATAAGTAGTTTCGCATCTGATAGTATCGCGAAGTCTCGTTTTGAAAACCTTTTATTATTTTAAACACTCCCTCGATACATTTATCGGCATCACCAATTAACATACTGTTTCTTTTACGATTAAAATGGGCCATATTTTTAAATACTAGTAACACTACACCTATGCTCAATATGAACTGGGATAAAAATTATATCTAATGAGTTACCAGGGCGCTAAATTTTAGAAAATTCTTTCGATACCAAACTTAAAAACTTTAAGTTTCCTTGAACATTAAGTGAAGAGATACTTTTAAAGCTTCATCTACGTTTATAATTATATGTAAAAAACAATGAATGTCCACCATAATTTCGTCGTTTCAATTAAGAACGAACCTTCATTATAGCAGTAAAAATAACGCGTTGCCAACATTAAAAAATACCATATACCCTTTAAAGTACGCATTACATTTGAAAAAGCGTCCGTTTAAAACAATTCGAAAATCGAACAGTTATTTTGCCGCCAAAAAGACCCGCCATGTAATTGTACGTATCGTGACTGGACACCATTTTGTTTCAGAAAAGAGATTAAGTTGTTACATGTAAATTATAGTCAAAGCGATTGGATGTTACTTGAAAATATATATGTCTAAAAAATATATTTTGTACTTTCACAAACTCAAATATACTTTTGGTATTTTTTTATGGAACTGACGCACGCCCACAATGCCCTAGGGAGGAAAAAGCCTGCTAAGAATCACTTATTAGGTATAAGGTTGGGCAGCCATTTTGTTTTTCTCCAAAACTACGTAACAAACACAATACACAGATAAAACTAATAATAAACTTACTTATTATTAGACATTAAACATTTTTAACCAAAAACGAATTTATTGCATCTTATTTTACATTAAAACAATGCATAGACCATTGCTGGTCCGGTAAGATGTAATACAGTTTAAGACCCATAGATATTTTATAAGGATTTCCCCACAAAAAAACCCAAAATCTTCTATCAAATGAACTAATCTCAAGTAAGGAATTACACTAGAGCTACACATTACTAAACTATGCGCCAATATATACAGACCTCGCCATCCAAACAAAAAGAACCAAACGATAGATCAAATTATATTAGCCATTTACTTTGAACGCGAAATAGCAATGCTTTTGTTTGGTATTGTTAATCTATCTAGTAGGCTCTAAATTCCTGGATAGATAATGGAACCTCGACTATTGCATAGTGCTTTGACCTGTAAAAATCTAGATAAGGTTTAACGGTATTAGTTAATCGATTACATTGACCTGAAGAAATATAGGTATTATGTTTATTAGGACTACTAGAACTAGTTATGTTTGTATAATATGTCACCGGAAAATAAGAACTGGAAATTTATAAATTTCCTAGGAAATTTATAAACCTTTGCAGGATTCTAAACGAAAGATAAATTGTATTATTTTACAAACACATTTTCGCAAATTTATCAAGTGGCGACGACACGTTGTAAATTTATCTACTAACGAATATCGATATTAAAAAAAAAAGTTAAATTAAAAGCTCTTCTGTGATTGGTCGAACCATTTAGAACCTTACGAACCGATATTCGTTAGATGATAAATTTACCACGAAACGTCGCAAATAGATAAATTTGCGAAATCGTAAAATAATACCATTTATCTCTCGTTCTAATCCTACGAAGGTTTATAAATTTCCTAGGAAATTTATATAAATTTGCTGTTCTTGTTATTTTCCGGTGACATATATAATACTGTTTTACAGACTTTTTTTTAAGGATGGATCAAACATTTAACTTCGATCTCGCCAGTAAGAGAAAAGGTGTCATGTCTATCTTGGAGCCTTTTCACTATAACCTTAATTAAAAAGATACAAGTTGTTCTCCACTGGAAAGAAGGATATTTGAAGATAGTGCAACTCCTTAGTGGTTCTCGGATTTTTTTTTATTGTACGGAATGATTGATTGGATCAGTGACCTTAAGAGGTCATTTTATTAGTACATGCAATACGTACTCACTGTTGTTAGAATATTTGTAATTTGTGAGCTTCTGTAGTCCTGTATAGGAACTTCGTACTGTATAGGAAGTGTTTATTATTAATATTTATGTGTTTTCGTAACAGTTATTAATATGCTAAATGTCGGACAGAGATATTCAAGACAAAATTTTATTCATGGTTTTCTTGTTAAAAAAACTGGATTTTTTATGACGATTTGAAATGACAACTATGGCAACATTTTTATTATAAAACACGTCAATTTGAAATTTAATTTTATTTGACTTAACATCAGCTGTCGTATTAAAAATTGCTGTCATTAAAACCTAAAGAAAAAAATAATAAAAAACATGCAAATGTTCTCACATAAACCAATTAGGGTGGCTATTATAAAAATTAATTTTTCCAAGCACTTAACAGGAATAATTCAATTGATAACGAACTCCATTACGGCGCCGAGATCGATTCTCGAGACATTGAAACGAAGTATTCTGAGGTGACTGTTTTGTAAATTGAAAATAAACGAGCAATGTAATTTAATTGATTTCTTTCATATTAACAAGCTCTACCTCTTGGTTTTTTAAGCCCCTAATTGTCTATGTAATGGTAGCTGTCCTTTTGGAAGTTTTGAATCAAAATCTTAAAAGAGAAAGATATAATACTTAAGTTGATTGATTTGCAACAAACTCTTAGAATTTGTAAAACAGACTCAAGAAGACAGAGAGGAAAGGTATTATAAAATATTTTTTTCCATATCGATTCATAGATGTATCTGAAGTAAATAACCCAATAGTTATGGTTATGCAAGAGGGGAGCGTCAATGTAGTGCACCCCTTTTTTTTTGACAGGGGAAATCCTCTTACGGATACCGCGTCCTCCTCGGGGGAGAAGGAGGCGGTTATGTCGAACTCGCCTAAAACCGGCCACTACCGACTAAAACCCACCGGTGTTCCGTCGTGCACCCGTCCGGGGGGCGGACCTATTAGTGCACCCCTGGCCGGAGCAAAGTTCTAGGTAGCACTGCATTGGTTATGGGCTGGCGTTTCTCTTACCATCAGTCCAGCTCTTCTCAAAAAAGTTAGAAATTAGTTTATTACTTCAGCAGTTCTTACTAAAAGTATCCAATCAAATCTGTCTCAAGAAACTTAAAATTTAAAACACTATAGGGTATTATTATCATGTTATATGTAGCGTAATGTAGCTACGTATCTATACGGATATATAAAGCTGAAGAGTTTGTTTGTTTGTTCGTTTGAACGCGCTAATCTCAGGAACTACCGGTTTGAATTGAAAATTTTTTTTTATTGAATAGACAATCTATCAAGGAAGGCTTAAGGGCTACATTACATCACGCTTCGACTAATAGGAGCGTAGAAATAATGGAAAAACAAAGCAACGGGGACGAAGTCGCGAGCAACAGCGCCAACAGCTAGTGTAGTATATAGTACGTAGTACTAGTATGGTCGTGAACGATTTATACACAATTCTCATTGATAGGCTAACTGACTCTCACCGACGTCTCAATTTGCGGAGAGAGAGCTGTGAAACGCTCCGTCACGACGATTAATTTATTTCAGTACATTGTTTTATAACAGAGAAATTTTGTACGCGTTGCTTCCGAGGTTAAAGCTAACTGTTCCTGTATTGTATTCCACGAGTTATAACATAGTCTCATTTGTCATTTATTTCTAAAAACTAAATTGAGTATTGAGAAAAGATTTCTTATATAAATGTCTAAATATGATCTTTATCTTCGGTACTGATGAGTTTGTATACAAACTTGAGAATTAGTCTAAAATGCTGTTTATGTTTAGTAGTTTTATATTAAACACCCATTCGACAAGTTGAATTTAATTTGTCAAAGAACTAACTAACTAAATGCTAAGAAATCGACAATTTAATTATATGTTCTTGTAACTTTGATTCTGTTTTAATTCTTAAAATTATTATTCTTATAGCATATAGTATTTTGCTTTATAATATTTTGAACATTGTTAAAATCTTACTTTAGTAACCATAAAGTTTGCAAAGTATGCAATAATATTGTTATAAGAAAATTGAAAAAAAAAAATCGCTGAGAAAGTGATGTCCTTGCGGGAATATTGAGTCGGGAATGTTCATTTGTTTGTTCATTAAGGCGAGTAATAGATCCGTACCTCATAAATTAGTTGAGAGTAAGTCGGAGTGAATGGAGATCGGCGCGAAGGAACAACCATTCATTACTCACTCCTTTATTTTGTGTGCTCAATGAGAAGCGAAATAACATCCTGCCCGTGTACCATCAGCAACGGTGGTCTGCAGTTTTTTACAAATAACTCAAGATCTTATAAGTGTTTAGGAGTAGGTATTACGAGTTGAATATGAAATGAGATTTATTGTTATTTAAAGTTTTGTTCTTACATTCTCTGTTATTTTAACTTCGTCCACTTTAATGAGGTTAGCTGAGATTTAAGGTAAAATATTAATGTTTCCTTTCGTATTAAATAGTATTTTGCTATGCTACCTACAGATTATAAACATCTTATATTTTTTTTATATATTAAAAAAAGGACCAACCAACCAGTATTTTTTTAAGTTTTTTATTAGTTAGTATTAAGTGGTGATGCTGACGGTACCAAGGATAGTCTGTGGGAAAGCGCGGGCGTCACCGCTAATTTAGTGCAAACATGCATGTGCGAATGTCTTTATGTCTTTTTGCGAAGCTTTTCGGCCAAGTGCGAGCCATATTGATAGATTCCTTAGCACATGCAAATTTTCTTACCAACCTTGTCGGACGCTAAGTGACTGATCATTTGGTTAAGAATGACTTGACGTTGTTTGTCATATTTACAAATGCTTTTTTCTTTTCGTGTTCTTGCTGGCCAGCTTGATTTTGCATATCCTTTTTTGAAAAAAACTTTTTGGGCATAATGAATTGTTTTTTTTCCATGCAAGCATTTAAGAATATATAGTATACCGTCATAGTCATACGTTGCCTAAATAACCTTTTAGCGACAAATCTTGATGTTTCGTGTAACGTCATAAATAGCATAAGAAATTAATTATAAAATTGAATAATTATTATCTTATCAAACAAATTAACATACAGTAAATAAAATTGGATCTGACGTTTTTGATATTCATAACAGCTATACGGAATATTTAGATTCGGTATATACGAAATTATCTATATGAAGCTGATTAAAATGATTGTGCGTCAGCATTAAGTTGCATTTTCGAAGAATGAGAATTTATTTTTAAAAATGAATTAACTTCTCACGTGTTATACAAATCGTGGGTACTATCATATCTCGTTTAAACAGATTGATAAAGGTACAGTCCACTTTGCGTTACAGAATACAGAGAAATATATTTTCTATACAAACCATGGTGGCAGACGGTGACCACGAGTTTATTGTTGAATAAAAGTTAAATATTTAATTTATTTAAATTGGCTACAATTAGCAGCACAATTGAGTTATTGCGAATTTATTGTAAATGGGTCTTCGAAACGTCGTTCTTTGAATAGATTCATCTTCTCTCTTCAGTCTTTTGTTCATAGTGCATCCGAATAATTCGCGACCTCAAATTATTATTAGCAGCCATCTTACTTCCATTTTGTAATTGAAAATATTTCTTCATAAAAATGAAATTATGATAACAAATAACTCACATTTCAAACAAACGTGTACTGATGAGTAAAAGAATTCAACAAGAGCAATTTTGAATTTTTTTAAGCTTATTGTTGCAAAACTAACTTTCTGTATAAAATCAGTGTGAAAACACAATATACATATTTTATCGGAACCAATTTAAATCGGAAATAAAATGAAATGAAAATGTTTTATTTCTGAGTAAATTTGAAACAAATACCTTCAGAAAGTCTACATGGTGCCTACCACCGGTTCGGGAACTAACCCGGCGAGAAGAACAGGCGTAAGAAACTCGCACGGGTCCCACACTTTTTATCAAAAAAGATGTAAAAAAAATCAACTATTAAAATAAAAATTTACGATTCTGTAACATAACATAAGTATAAATATTAAATACATAATTGTCAGTCATATAAAGAAGCCTTGCAAGCAGCCATCCTACTCCCAAGATGTGCCATCATTTATGAAATCATTGTCCTTATAGTAGACTTTGGCACACAAACGTTCTTTTAGCACTTTTTTAAATTTATTACTGGAAAGGTTTTGAACGCTTTCTGGGATTATATTGTAAAGGCGTACACAATCTATCTTATGCATAGTTTTCCAATAAGTAACTCAAATCATGGTCACCGCGCAAAGTGCCCGTTATCACTATCTTATCGCGGCGTGATTAACCCATTTTCAAGTGTGTGTATAAAACATTTGTTTTGAAATGTTTATTTGTGGTGGAATCACTCAAAACGCCTGCGTCGCTTGTGTCAACGAATGCGTTTCCTGATGCGACTGTCTTACGCAATTGCTATGACATATAACTATGATAGTATATGTCAGGATAATGTTTGAATTAAATTTACGGTATGATTATATCTTTATAATAATAGCTAATTATACTAGCATTAAATAGCTAGATCTAGTAAAAGAAGATACGGTACTGTGAAAATAATCTCGTTTTTTTAAATCACGGCACTTAATTGTTTTGTAATACTATGGCGATTCAAACAGGGTTTTTCAAAAAATCCCTTCGATTTTCTAAGCCCTATATAAATATAAAAAATTAAGACACTTACTAATTCACAACCACACTTTACCGCTCTAAAATAACAGTACATATTAATTATATATGTTTGTATATTTGAATTAAACTAATAATAATAAGGAAGACAATAAATGAAACTCAGAAGTGTGCTCTGATAACAATTAAAATTCATATTGAGGTTAGATAAAGCATTACTTTTCCTGTTACAGTTAGCCTTTGTCAAGGGAATTAATTATAGTTGAATGAATAAATGATTTACGTAAAACATTTCATATATTTTTAAGGCATTAAGTATTAAATATAGCCCCTCAGTTTCTAATTTCTCGAAGTATTTCTAATTTCTCTTATACTTCCTCTATCCTTTTCCTGCATTCTCCTTTTTGATTACTTACCGTCATACGTACCTTATATTTTATTATTTAGTAATTGATAAATTAGATAACAAAAAAATAATTTTATAAATACATAACGGTATAGGTACGCTTTAATAAATAGTTCGGTATGTTTCATTGTATGTCTTACAAAATTTTGTTATAAGATTTGACATGGCGATTTTCCTAGATTAACTTAAATTTTTAGCTTTCAATAAAAATCTATTCAGACTGAAACAACAATTTATCATATTAACTCATTTAAAATGTTCACTAGGTCATTTTTAATCCTTTATGATGATTTTTGTAATCGCGTATTTAGATAAGAATATTCAGAACATTGTTACATTTATAAGTTATCAATTTTTGGCGCCAGCGCAGACGTGATATCGCCGTGGGTTAATCAATTCACCTTACTAGGAAATATTGATGAATAAAGGCTATAAGTATAACATATTATGTTAACAACTTGAAATAGTGTTCGTGTTCGTGTTTATAAAAAAGTTATTTTTATTAATAGCTACGATATATCATCGTTAAGCAAGTCGATATAAAATATTTACATTACGTGGTTCTTATAGCATTATGATTATCTAAACTTTTGTATTTACACCGTGACTCGGGAAAAAGCAACTACAACGGCCAATTCATAGCCGTACTGCCTTTGCTAGGTAGCAATAGATATTGACTTCTACTACATAAATATTGGGAATTTAGAAGAAAGAGAAGAAAATACCAGCACTGGAATAAGTTAGAAATTATAGTTGCTTCATCAGTCAATACACTGGAATAGCCATAGGATAAATTTTATAACTGATGGTCAACCTTCGCTAACTAAATATTATTTTATAAAGAAGAAGAAAGAAAAGGGTCCAGTAGTAAATGACCCACGGCCAACGCCACGAAATACAGATATAGTAAATATAACAGATTAAATACAATATAAAATGTTATCGCTATCACGGCGCCAAGATAGCTGGTTACGGCTTATCACCACGAAGTGATGCATTCAAAGCAAATTGTTGGAATTCAATCATTGAAGCCTTTGTCGTGAGGTCAAATTTATTCAGAGTTAAAGTCAAATATCTTATTCAACTAAGCTAGATATAGTTACAGTTTTGAATGTCTTATATCAAAACAATGATTTGGTGTGGTCTTAGAAATTTTGACTGACTGGAATGACTATTATACTAACATAATAAAGCTGAAGAGTTCATTTGTTTGTTTGTTTGAACGCGCTAATCTCAGGAACTACTGGTTCGAATTGAAAATTTCTTTTTTTATTGAATAGACCATTTATCGAGAAAGGCTTTAGGCTACTACATAACATCACGCTTCGACTAATAGAAATAATGAAAAAAGAAATCGACGAAGTCGCGAGCAACAGCTAGTATGATATAAGAATTGCGTAAGATAACCTAAAATAGTTACAATCTTCTGATTGTTTAATTGTTATAATCAAATGTACAAAGGTCTATCTCAAATCCTCAATTTGTAATTTTTTTTCTTGGAAGTAACCTTCGACATCTTTTCTAACATTACGCCAAGTGATTTTCGGTTTTGATAACCGTGCAAATTATAAAGTCACAAATCTTCATATCAATACCTTGTAAGTCGACCACAGCACGTATCAGAATTTTTCATACTAGTTACCTACCTAAATTGTCCGGCTTATCAATAAGTACATTAAATCAAACATTACATTTTTCCAATTACTATAAAGTAGGAAGTGGTCTTATCTAACAAATGTCAGATAACATGCATTTAGATAACATTTTGCACTTCATAGAAATATGTGTTGAGGCAATAATTCACTGAAAGAATTTACACCTTAAAAAGTTTCGCGATAAGGTAAATACTTAGATTATTAAAGTATCGATAATACTTAATTATAGTCCGATTAAATCATTATTAATATTCTTAGAATGTACTAGATTGTTGCATACTCCCAAAATTTTGATGAAAATTTAGACCGTTATTTTGTATGTAATTTTTCACAACAATAAGTTAATCATCTAGAATATTAGTAGGTACAGGATAAAAGAAGGCTTTTGTATAGAAAATATAATCCATGTTCGTTGTAAAGGGATACAACAGTATTGCGATTAAGTATATAATTACACTTCTACTAATAAAAAAATATTAAATCCTAGATATAAAGAACCTTACAAATGAGAAGTCCTACTTCAGTAAACCATTAAAATTTCTTAAATTTTTAAGTCCTCAAGTTCGTCACATACATGTACGTAATATATTTTTATAAGTAACTTTAAATTTAAGAGTAAAAACATATGATGCATGTCACCGAATTAAAGAAAAAATTATATCAAATGCAATGAGGCAACCTTTGAAAAAGCAGACAGGAGGGCTCTATTTAAAATAATGAAATAAATGTGTGGAATATATTCTTCTATACTTCTATAGGTAGTAGAACATACTAGTCGAGTTGTGTTTCATTTCGTTAACATTTAAATGATAATCACCCAAAATAACCGTTTAAGTGACCAAGATAACATCTCACGGGAAGTTAATATTTCACTGTAGGTAGTCCTTATCTCAGTAATCGTTTAAAACGATAAAAGCTATTGATACCATTCGTCTTTACATGGTTTTTTAATTGACGTTTATGCATAATTAGTTGTTAATACTACAGGAAAGCAGCTAAATAGGCTTCTTCAAATTGGTTCAGATATAGAAAAACCTTTTCTTTACATAATTTGCACTTTTTATGTGAATTTTTTAGCTTAGCGATAGAGTCGGCGTTTGATTGAATTGTCAAAATCGTTATTTTTTTTAATTTTTCATTAAAAGTATTTTCTAGAGAAAAAGACAAAAACGAATCATAACATGAAGTAGATAGAAATTATAGATCTATTTACCAAAACTCGCATATCTTTATTAAATATTAGTATGGTATGGTAGTCCTACCATGTAAAAAATATTTATTGACGCATACGTACAAGGTACAAGACATTATGAATCACGTATGTAAATAACGAACAATGGTTTATCAAATATTCATCGGAGATTGGCGGATTTCCTCCGATTCTCCTCTGATGTAGACGTGCGAATATTATACTACTTTTGTATGTAGCGTTTATTTATTATATAAATATTGTTAATGCAAGACATTACGATATCATTACATAGTATAGAACTAAGTCGCTTTCCGTTCCATGTCGGAAAGAATATTTTTTTAACATTTCCTTACAATTTCTATTAACTTAATTCGAAGAAACGGGTACAAATAAAAAAAATAAAGTAGGTAGCAATATCTTAATTATAAATTATGTGATACGTTATATGTCCACGATCGACTACTAAACTACTGAACCGATTTTAAATTAAATTGCCACACCTTGTGCAATTTGATCTTACTTAAAAGAAAGGATAGCTTACATCCCGGTATTGCCCCGGGAACGGGAACTACGCGGGTAAAACCGCGGGACACAGCCAGTATTTATTATATTCCCAACGCGATTTAGTTATTTCGTAGTTCGCTTTCCATTTTATAAAAATATTTTGCCATAAAACCATGTAGATTTAAAATAAATCTCAGTGCTGGGGGAGGTCAACAATGCGAAAACATTCAAGTACTAGGAGCGCTGAGATATGAAGAGGTCTCAAATTTACGATATTTCTATCAGTTGGTGTAGACAGAATTTATTTCTATATTAATTGCTGTCTGCATTCATATGTTTTCTGGTTTAATTCCAAATGATTTTAAAATCAACTTTAAGGTTATGGCTGTTAGATAGCTTTCTATTCTAGCGTCGATGCAGTGCACCCCTGCCCAGAGCAAAGTTCTGGGTAGCACTACATTGGTTATGGGCTATCGTTTCTCTTACCATTCGTCATCGGACGTCCAGCTCGTCTTGCTACTTCATAGAATAAAAAAAAATCGAAGCAAATAAATGAGTAAAATGGTTCTCAACGGATTTTGATAATCTTTCATTAAAAGGTAGTTATACTATTTGTTTTGTATTACTATGACGATTCAAAAGCGTTGCATTTCAATGGTATGAGTTAACTTTACCCAAAAATAGCTTTTAAACATAAATAGGAAATTGCAGGAAAACCGCTGGAACACAATATTAGTTTTATCATCAATCATAATGGAACACATTGTAATTCTAGCCATAAAGGAATTTGAAAAAGAATTCAGTTTCAATATCTAATTTCGTTAGCTCATCTTTAACATGAATATATTCATACGAAGAATGATACGTAACAAATTATCAGAATTTGTTTTTCTTCCTGTAAGTCTGAGTCTATCACTCACTTGACAACAACGAATTTTCAGAGCCCAATAAATGAAGAAATCACTTTTTAGTGATAAGGCCGCCTATTACATTTCTTCTGTTTCTCTACAAATAGTCTGTAAGATTTAAATGTAATAAAGGGTAAATAAATAAATAAATGCAAACATTTTCTT